>CM033466.1:6758563-6950520 GCA_019425755.1 Amaranthus cruentus
TTGAAAATAGTCATTATTTGTAAATATTTTCAAAAATAAGTACTTTTTACCCTATGTTAAGATTTGGTATTTTTTCGCAGTTATTAACAGCAGCCTATTATTAAACTGAGTCAAAAAAATCAGCTCAGTAATCGGCCGCTCTTAGTAACAACGGGCAATTGTTTAAGCTGACTTTTTTTGACTCAGTTTAGTAATGGGCTCAGCTCAGTAATCGGTCGATGTTACTAAGAGCGACCAATTGCTGAGCTAACTTTTTTGTAGTCAGTTTAGTAATGGGTCGATGTTAATAAATGAGAACAAATGTCAAACCTAAACATTTGGTAAAAAGTACTTATTTTGATAAATGTTCACAAACAATGACTATTTTCAAAAAAAAATTATATTAAATTGCTTATTTATTTTAAATTTTCAATGCATGGTCATGATGTTTGATATTGTGAAGAATGATTTGAAAGCCCAACCATTTTATATAGGAAAAATTGATATTAATAATTCAACATTTTGTTCATTCGCTGTGATTAATCCAACATTTTGATTATTTTCTAATAATTCAACGTTTGCCCTTAATTCGCTGTGAATAATCCAACCTTAATTTTAGTTTGCTAGCAACATACCCTATTATTACCCATTATTAGTAATAAGGTATGTTGTAAGCAAATTTATCACAAAGGTTGGATTATTAGAAAATAATCAAAAGGTGGGATTATTCATAGTGGATGAGTGAAATGTTGGATTATTAATGTCAATTTTTCCTTTTATATATAACTCTTTTTGTTTTTTTAAGTAGTTCTTATTGGTTATTTTAAGTTATTTTATTTGTTTTTCTTATAAAAAAATTTGTATGCATATTATAAATTTGAACAAAATTAACAATGTACATCGATCCTCATTGATATTATCTTTCATTAATTTTATTTTCACAATTTTATACTGCTTATCTACACAAGTTTCCCACTAATTTTATAAAAATATTTTTTTAGTTGTTGTGGTCCTACATTTCTCCAATAACTTTCTTTTAATATTTTTTTTAATGTTTATGGTTCCTATTTTTCCTTCTTTACGATGTACATTAAAATATTATAAAATCATTCATCCATATATTTTAAAAAAAGTTAAATAAAATAAATGCGATGTAGTTGTGTTAGAGAATTTAGCTGGCATCATCACGTGATTAGTGCCTGAGTAATGACTTAATGAGTAATTAAGAAAAGAAGAACAACTCATTTTTACTGCCTCCCTACCTGCGCACTTACTTTTTATGTTCCCTACTACCACAATTAGGTTATTAAATTAATAAAAATTTCTAATCAATTACCTGTAAAAGAGTAATAATAAAATAAGTAAAATTAAAAAAAATAAATTAAAATAACAAAATTCTCACCATATCAAATCTTACCACACAAGAGTGATTTATAATTCGTCTAATCATTATTTATATCTAGAGTTATACATAACTAAAAATTATAAAAATTTGATTATTTGAAAATATATGATGAGACGAATTATACAGATCCCACATGACTATGTTTTTTCTTGTATTATGTTTTTTTTTTTGTATTCTAGCCAAAATATGTAAATTACTATAGAATGTTAAATAGTGCAAAAAATGGTTTAATGCTAGTAATATGAAATGGAGAAAGTATTTTTTTTATTCAGAATATTACTTGATTTTCAAGTGAAATTAAATAAAATTGGATTAGAAATTAGAATTAGACTGATATTTATTGGAGAATGGACTTGATTACTCCCTTTACTTCTTTTTTTTCTTTCTATTTACTTTTTTACAATTTTCAATGCAAATTTTAAACTTTAATATCTCTAAATACACATAATAAAAAAAAGTTAAAAATATATAATATAAAAGTATACATTAAGACGAATCTAACGAGATCTCACGTAGATATATTTTATCTTCTAAATATGAGTCAAAAACATTAATTAAATTTTTCCTTCTTAAGGTGGAATATTTCAAATAGAAAAAACATTTAAGAAGGGGGGAAGTATTTCATAGACTATCATTGACTTTGGCTTTACTATGCTATGGACTGTTTTTGACTCCAAGGATCGATTAATACTAAGGTTTTGAAGAGACCGTTTCAAGTAATTATTTGTGTAAAATCAAAACACAAAAATGTTTCACAAAAAATTCTCTTACTTCAGACCGTCTATATACAAAAAACGCTTTGTACACAATTGGTGGTTTTATAAGTTAAAAGGGAAATATGGGTTGGGCTCTTAAGAGATGTCTATACTATAGATTAGGGGTGTTCATAATAACCCGATCTGAAAAATCCGACCCGAATTACCCGGTACCCGATTATAAATCTCGTTCGTCCATTTTCACACGGTACCCTTTCAAAATCGATCTAACAGCTCTACAATCATCATAAGTCCTCCTTATTACGTGAAGACTAGTGAAGTAAACCACTATTTTGTTGTCTGAATCGGGTGGTGGGTCGGGTTGGGGTTGGTGTCGGGTAGCCCAAGTTTTAACTCGATGGAAAATGGAGTTTCTCCGGGTTCGGGTGTGGGTTTCATCATAGAGGAGAGATTCAATGTCTTTGAAGGAGACGGATTGATGGGTCGGGCTTCGGGCCGGGGTTGAAAAGGAATGTTTGTGAAGAGGAGTGAAAGGAGAAGGATGGTTGAAAAGGGTTTTAATGTCTTTTAATGAAGGTGAATGTTGATGGTGAATGGGTGATAATGGAGGATGATCATCAAAAGAAAAAGAGGATGATTTGATATTGGTGTGGGTGTGTGTAGAGGATTTCTTCCTCCATGGAACCCACATGAACTTTGATTTGGTTTCTAGAATTTTCAAGAGAGTGAAAGGGTAGAGCTAGGTATTTATAGGAGAAGGCAAAAGTAGATAGAAATACAAAAATTCCTGATTAATAACTGCAATTTGCAAATCACTAAAAAAAATTTTAAAAATAATGTAAAAATAAATAAAATCAAAGAAGATAAATTAAAATAACAAAACTATCGCCATATCACATCCAATCACATCCAACCACATCATCATTATCATCAACCTAATATCCCGCTCGAAAACAGGGTCTGGGTGAGGGAATCCAACCACATAAGGTGATTAATTAACCTCACAAATAACCGTTATTTACTAAGACTTTCTCGATATATGATATTTCTTTGTTCTCAAATACTTGCTACATTTTCGTTATGTATATTCAGTATTCAAACTTATTTAATATTTCTTCCTATTCATTTTACTTGATCTAATTACTTTTTCACACTTTTGATGTAATTTTTTAATCCTTAATATCTTTAATTATGTATATTTTAAAATTATAAAAAATAAATATTAAGAATCATTGCATTGAGACGAATTAAAAAAGACATCACTTAACTATATTTTAACTTATAGATTAAGAACGAATGAAGTACAAATGAAAAGTAATTAGTTAATAGTGACAAAAAAGAGGACATGTAAATTGAATAAGAGAGAATATATTGCAGCTAATGTGTAAGTAAAAATATAACCAAATGAGATTTTGTTTGAATCGTCTAATCATATTTGTAGAGACCTAAATTAAAAGCATCGTCTATATTGCTTTTAACATCTCAAATACAGCTTCAAAAGAAGCAACACTGACTACTTAAAATGGACCATGTTGAAGTATTGATGGAAGGGTTTGATAAAGTATATAACAGATCATGGGGATTCAACTTAAACTAAATTTTTTAGTTGAGTTCGTTCATTGACACGGTTCCAGATGCCAACATGACAGACAGTCGTGGGTTCGAATCTCATCCACCCATCATTTTAAAATGGTATATTTAGCATTATGTATCAGAAGAACATGTGCTATATCCCCACTTTATAGCCCAAAAGTTTTCCGTGTGAAGGGCATGATAGAGTATATTACATATCATGAGGCTTTAACCATCAGCTAAGCTTTTGGTTAAGTTGGTTGCTCTACCTGATAAACTATATATCATATCCTGAGGTTTCAACCAAAAGTTACAGTTGATGATTGAAGCCCCATGATATATCTTATATACTGTATTTCTTCCACGTAAAGGGAGTCGATAAACAAAAGTAGAAAATTTTTGTTCTTGTGATTATTTCTTTCAAGTGATCAACAAAATGACATATAATTCATGATCCAAGTTGGGAAAATTGTGCGAGAGTATACAAGGCAAGGTAACAAATATTTCTAACCTTCGACGAAGCTTGGTTTATCGCTGCTGAGTCCATCTGATCTATCGTCTCCTAACATTTGTTCCGATTCCAAAATGTGAGCACAACTATGATTCTTCAAAACATCATCAAGATCCAAAAAAAGAAAAAATAAGAGTTATTATAAATAGGCATTACCCGTCACAAAAGCTCTTTGAAGTTGTCCGCTTAATCCTGTTGGCTTTCGGCTCTTGTTTTCCCTTAAAAGGTACAATAATAAACTGACTAAAACCAAACCAATGAATCCACCCATGGCTCCAACCACAATTCCAATTATTTTTATTTGTGATGCAGAGGGAGACGAAGAGGAGGTAGACTTCGAAGATGGAGAAGACGATAAAACATTAGAAGATCGAAGCATTGGTGGGGCAGAATCTCGAGGAGGTGGAGGAGAAAGGGGTTGTGATATTTCGGGTGGAAAAAACGGGGGAGATGGGATTGAATCATTCGGGATTCTGTAGGACTTGTGGGATTTTTTTTGGGTTATTTTACGCTTTCTGTAGGACTTGTGGGATTTTTCGAATTTGTTTAATGCATATTTTTGCTTGACAAATCAATTTTATCCTCTTGCAAGTTTGGAATTACCAAACCAAAAAAATGTAGCTTAGTAAAACTATTTTATTATACGAACACCATTTTGGGAATTAATTTTTAAAGAACACCAAACTTGGAATTATTTTATTTTTCAACCCCAATTAGGCAAATCACTCTAATTTCATAAGTTTTATTTTTTTTAATGGGGTAAAATTGTAATTAATATTTTATTTTTAATATATATCCACAATTCCCAACTTATTCTCAATACCATACGAAACAAGGAAATGAAATTATATTATATAAATTCTCAATAATTAAATCTCACTTCTAATCCCACATTCTTATCCCCAAATTCCCGTTTATTTGGTTGAATAGACCAATGCGACTTGTAACTTGTTAAACATGTTAATCAACCTAAAATAAAAAACTAAAAAGAAAACAATACAAATATAATATAAACATTGAAAGTAAAGGAAAACTAAAACATGATTTTATTAAAAGGAGGGCGACCACCTGGTTACCGATAAACATTTCAATACACATAAAAAGTAAAACTGTATAATTAACTTGCCTTGATAAACTTTTAAAAATAATCTTCATTCCCATTGTACTAATAAGTTGATCTTATAAAAGCTTTAAAATCTTTAAAATGGCAATGCATTGGAAATAATTTCGTGATGAAAATATATATTTAAGTAGAGCATGCAGGAACAATTGCCATGAAAATAATTTCGTGATGAAAATATATATTTAAGTAGAGCATGCAGGAACATTAAATTTGTCAATATATTTTCCTATCAAAATTACATTAAATTTTCTGTATTATAATTCTCATTATTAAATATCGACTATCAAACTGACCGTTAATTAATATATATTAAATAGTCAATACATCTGCAGAACCAAAACATGAAAAATGGTTGTGTGATTCAATAAATGTTGTAGTTGTATTACCATTAGTCCATTACTAAAATTATTATACATATGATTACATTTTGTTCAAGATGAAGCAATGGCAAAAACAATTCTATGCAGCTTGTCTTCTAATAGTAAGGAATTAACTCAACTAAAAACTTAAGTTAATTGTTGAGTCTCACAATAACATACTCGAACACGCCCCCTCAAAGGAGAACCTTTTGGGTTAAAAATATAGAGTAGCATAGACCCTCTTCATATCTAGCGAAAAATTTTCGTCTTAAATTTGAGGGGTGGTTGAAACTCAAACCCACAATCTTTTTGTCACGTTGGCTTCTGATACCATGTCAAAGAACTAACTCTAATAAAAGCTTAAATTGATAGTTAAGGCCTAGAATATGGCATATACACTAATACACCTCCTCACACGAGTGCCTTTTGGGTCAGAAGTGTAATGCCCTCCACCCTTGATGAGAAATTTTCCACTTGAATTTTGGGGGTCATTGAAATTCAAACACATAATCTTTTTGTCACATAGGTTTCTGTTACCATGTCAAAGAACCAACTCAAGTAAAAGCTTAAGTTGAAGGTTGAAGCCAACACACCAGAGTCTTTTGTCTAATAGTTGGATATAGCACAAACACTTCTTATACCCAGCGAAAAATATTCACTTGAATTTGAGGGATAGTAAAAATTTACGAGAGCCCTTTGGGCTAGAATTGGAATGTAACAAAAGCCCTACTCATGCCCAGTGAGAAACATTCCACTTGAAATTGAGTATTGGATGAGATTCAAACATATGACCTTTTTGTCACGTTGACCTGTAATACCATGTCAAAAAACTAATTTAACCAAAAGCTTAAGCCGGTGGTTGAAGTCATAATTTTATTTTACTTTTTAAATTTTGGAGCAATTAATTTCCCAGAAAGATAATCATCCATTCTCCAATCTCCATGTCAGGATATTAGTGTATGAAGTTTTACTGAAAAAAGATGTTGCTCATAGAGGTATCAACCATTTCCATACAAAACTTAAAAATATTACACAAAAACTTGAGAATTCTCTAACTTTTCTCTTTAGTGAAGCATGTCATAAATTTTATGAATAACTATATGCAGAGTAACCCATGTAGTTCACTCTAGGCCTAATGTTGTGTTGATTATAGATAGGATCACTATAATCAACAGCTTTGATCACCATCGCCTCGCGCCTCCCGTCCTGTTCTTGAACTGCTCCGAACACAATCTCACTCTTTTCAGACCCTTTCTCACTAGACGCCTTTGTTTTACATGACTCGACGTTTCTCTGCTTCTGCTTTTGCTTCTGTTGTTGTTGCTGCTGCTGTTGTTGTTGTTGCTGCTGGTGTTCTTTCTGCACTACTTCTTGAGGCTTAATCTTGGCGGGATGCTGCTGAAACTCAGCATCCCGCCTTTCAAAACAAGCCTGGCTTTGTATAACCTGAGGTTCGGGATATGGTTTTCGTACTATAGGAGTCCTCATTTCTAGTCCCGGAAGTTCATCCTCTTCTCGTATGACATAACCATTGTGCATTGGCCAAGCATGATTAGGATGCCGATTTAGGTGCTGAAAATGTCGTAGGTCATGGTGGCGCGGTTTCTTCTTCCTAAAGCCTAAGAATAATAAACCAACTAAAACTTCAGCAACAGAGGAAGTTGCATTGATTATTAGTCTCCCAAATGAGAAAAATAAGCCTTCATCCTCTTCTTCATATTCATCTTGTGGTGGCATTAGTGTTGGATTTACTACTACTGGATGTCTTTGATATGCTGGTGTTATAGCATGATTGTTGTTCATTTTCATTCTTGGATCCTGATGGAGAATTAGATAACAATTAAATCATAACTAATAAGCTTATCTAAATTTATTTGAACTAGTTAGATACTCGAGCAATGTAGTTGATATAGCAGTGATTTTTTTCAAAAAAATACATAATAATTTTCTATTCCCTTTTAGTATTACACAAATTCTCAAATGAGAAGGTCTAACAATGAGACCGTCTACATTGGGCAGACTCAATGTACATTTTCCGTCTTAAAGTGAATACTTTTAACCGTCAAAAGATCACTTACAATTTTAGATTGATGACTTTTTATAGTCGATCACTTATAATCTTAAAATGATCACTTACAACCTGAAAGTGATTGATTAGAGAATTTAACAAAATTTGACTAATTATATGGACTCGCCTCATGGTGAAATTATGGTGAGACGGTCTTATACAAGACTTTCTGTTAATGTTATAGTTTTATGAGTTTTTAAGGCCTAAAAAGATTTGATTGAAGTATATCAAAAGTATGTAAAATTTAGTTATCTAATACATAAGGTCCTTAATATAAGGGTATTGTGCAGTTAGACGCCTTACACGTGCTCTGAACATATTGTGCTCTTTTTACATTGGAAATAAACCATGAATGGAATAAAGTAACGTATTAAATTTCATACTCTAACGATATATCGTTGTATTAATAATAAGCGGCTCCTTCTTAGGCAGGGGTTGGATTCATATGTGCAACCGTACTCATGTAATAACAAAGCAGCGATTTGAGATTGACCTTTGATCGCAAACATCATCTATAACTTGTCATAAACCCAAATGATATACTGCCTCCAATTCAACATAAATGTTTACTTTCCTTATTTGGTAAAGTCACTCTAATTGTCCACTTTTTTTTTGGCAAAGATTTTTTACCTAAATACCCCCAACTACCCCAACTTATATTATTTAAAATACCCCACCTACCACCTTTTCAATTATTATAATCACTTAAATACCCCACCTACCACCTTTTCAATTATTATAATCACTTAAAATACCCCACTACCACTTTTTTTAAAATGCGGTCCAAATCCAAAGTGAACACTTATTATGAATTGGAGGGAGTAATAAGCAAACGAAATTTCTTACTCTCTTAGTAGAAAATAAGGCTTGTACTCTTTGTTTAACCAATGCCAGCATATAACCGGAGAAAGCGGCTGCAACAAGTATTGCACCACCTGAATGATGGAAGATACTTTCTATTTTTGTTAACTTGTATAAGATATTGATTTGAAGTTTAAAAAATAGGCTAAAATTGTGGAAAAAAATACCTAAAAATAAGTTTTCTTCATGTTGCTCATCTTGGACTTGTGGCTGCTCAAAAGAACAATCGACATTATTGAGTTGGATTTCTCGAATGGCTTGGTTTCCTCTGTCTGTGACTAGAAGTGAGCATCGGCTTCTTACATAAGTCACGTCGAAATCATCGGAGAATGTCGCATCTTCATTACTTCCATCCATATGAGCTCCTCCATGGCTCCATTTACCCCCAGCAATAGTAGTAATTCCTGAAACAATACATAAGTTGTTTAAGAAAGCTTCAAAATGGTTCAAAGGCGCACTAATGAACTTGACTCTTGAAAATTAACGACGGTTCATTTGGTGGGTGGTAATAAATAGTGGTAATGGAAATGAAAAATTAGTGTAATTTTGGTTGAAAAGTATCTTGGCTACCTTTATGGTCATGCTTGTTCAACTTCAATCATCTCATTTTGTTTATAAAATTCATTCCAATGCAATATTATTAGGAGAGGTGGTATTAGGTGGTAATGAAAATTTGTAAACAAATAACATTTTTGTGATCAAAGTTTAATTAGCATGGAAATGATATGGAACTTTTGGTGAAATTTTACACTGTACATTATTCCCACCATCACCTAATACCACGCACTAAACAGGCCATTATGAGTTGGTGCCCCCTGAGACTCCGGACCCTGGATCCGCCACTGTATGCACATGTGAGTTGTCTCAGATTGAAGAAAGAGAAAAGTATGCATGACTTTATAAACTCAAGGAGTAACTCCTACTATCACCAATTGGTTTTAGTAGTGGACCTTCTTTGGGTTTATAAGGGATCTACTTCTTTTTCTCCTTAATTGGGTTGTCCAGGTCCATTTTCTAAATTATATCATACAGTAATGTAAAGTAGTTATTGAGGTGTAGCGTACCCGTATCGGTGATTTTCCTGATGGCCATATTCATGGTGTCAGCAATGTAGATGTTTCCAGAGTCATCGAGTGTGAAAGCTTTGGGGCTATACATTCTTGCTTCTCTTAATTTGCCGTCCACATGCCCTGTGTAACCTTCTGCTGATCCAGCTACAAGTTTTGCTCTGCTATCTGATTTCATTTTGTGAATATAAGTTAAAACGTGATACACAATATTGCCTATTGGCTAAATCGCACATCATGACCCAAATTGGTCATGCTTTGAGCTAATCATAAGTAACCCGACCCCAAACAGGAGGTTATTCGACCGAAAATGTGTTTGTTTAGTTTATAGATCGACGTTACCTAAACCGGTTGACAACCGAAAATCAAAGAAAGGTTGAGTTGTTGAACAATTAAAGTGTAGAATTATAATTGAGTTAACGTGACATTGTCACTACTAACATCAAGAGGAGGAGATAAAACAGGTGAAAAATTATTATTTGTTATTAGTGATTAAATCACTAAAAGCCTTTGATATTCAAGGAATATGGTCAACAATTATAAAAATAGAAAAAATAATGAGGAATGATATAATATTTTAATTTTTTCATATGATAATACAATTTATTTTGGTGTTTCCTAGAATATACCTAATATGTTAAAAATCAAATTATAGGAGATTATATAGCAAAAATATTTAGTAAATTAATTAATAAACTAAAATTGATATTTCTAACAACAGAATCCCTCAAGTTGTTATTATTCATGGTTAACTAATAATTTTTGTTATAATAAGAAAATTAATAACAGATTGTACTATTCAGGATCATTTTCCTTTAAAAATAATGAGCGTTCAAAATGCATATCTATGTGACCCTAGTTAAAAGTGATTATATTTATTCGTTAATGTGTCGATTCAAATTTGATATAAAGAATACACATTTTATCTTTAAAAAAAAAGGAATACACATTTATTTATAATGTATACACAAGATAAACTTGAAGCCATTATTTGAAAGCTTTATTGTGCTTTTTTTTAAGATAAATTTTTATTGTGCTTGATACAAGTATAATATTTACATTTTTGCGTCTAATAATTATTGGCGAATTTCAAATATGGAGTAAACTAGTTTAAAAGCCTGTACAATGCACAAAGTCTTGTATGAAAATGTATATTAATTTACTTAAATATATTTTTGATGGCCTCTTCCATTAAATAAAATAAATTAACTATTCATAAATGCATTAAACTTATTTCAGTCGGTTTATATTAATTTATTTGATTTTAATATGAAGCCAATTAAAATTTAACATATTAAACATCATTTAATAACCTAAATTAATACTTATATTTTTAAAATTAGATCCTTACTTACATACAAATTGTTTTATTGAAATAATAAAACTCTTCAAAATGCTTTTTAATTAAATAACTATAATAATAAAAAAATTTAAGTGCAGTTTAATTTAGTAATTAATTAATTTTTTTCCTTAAATTCAGAATTGTAATTGAAAAAGATATTTAAAATCGGTTTATAAAAGAATTTGTCATACTTTTGCTAGTTGACCCATTGTGATTGACTGATTTTAAATATTAATTTATTTATTTCCATTTTTTACTTTGTGGCATAGTAATATAAACGAATATGATTAAATTCTGTAAATACTTAATTAATATAATCATTAACTATTTCCTTAATTAAAGATTTGTAATGTATACATTTTTAATCAATTAAAAATGACAAATGCCACAACCATTCTAAGTGTTCCACTTGTTATTATACATCAAACTTAATAGATTGTATGACTGTATGATGATTGAACACATGTCTCTATATTTTTAAAAAATCAATTCGATTGTTATTTTTGTATTATTTATTACACAATTCAATATTAATAGGATTTAAATAAATGACTCGAACCATAACCGTTTTCAAACCATAACTTTTGTTTGAAAATGACTCGAACCATATATAACTTAAATAGAGACGAGTCTAAATTCCTCTTTGTCTAATATATGTTGGAATTATCAATAAGAAATTGTTTCAAGATGTACTAAAAATTAAGCCACTTATTGACTATCAGCAAATATAGTATGAGAACGACTTACAATAAAAGTGATCTAAATAACCAACGCTTTTTTAACTTAATTACTTTTAGATTGTCAGTGGTCACTTTCTGGTTGTAAGTGATCACTTTAAGGATATAATTGGTCATTTAAAGATTGTAAGTTATCTATTTAAGTTATAAGTGATCAGTATTAAATTGTAAATATAAATTGAATGAACTCAATAAATCGATTTGGTCTCACCATAAAATTGTTTCCTTTGAAAAATTTTCATTACTCCATATGTAATCTTGTAAGTTGTAAGCTTGCAATGACGTACATCTATAGTTCTAAATTAGTTGGGACATAGGATCTTGGACCAAACTTTTGATTTAAAAAAATTGTTAAGAGGATACGATAATAATATTAAAGAACCTAATTTATTTATTTATATATATATAATAATATTATACTTTTAAAAAAAGAGGAGTCTTGTTCCAAACTAAAGTAACCCGACAACACCTTATTAAAGTTAATTGTAAACAAAACAAGAAACTAAAATGCTTCAACAAAGAATCAAGGATAAACTACAACACAAGTATCAACTTTATCCCTTCATTCTACCTTTTTAAAATATTTTATTTTAGAGAGAAAAATTTGATTAAGATATTTAAGACATATATAGACGATAAAATATTCTTAATGTATAATTTTTATTATATATTTTTTATAATTTTTATGATTTGTATTTAGAGATATTAAAACTCATAATTTACTTTGAAAACTGTGTAAAAAGAAAAGAGATCAGAGAGTATTATTCAACTTTTAATCATTGATATTAAATAGTAGAAATAATAATGAATTTAGTTTTAACTTTTACAAAATGCATTATCTTTAGTTAATATTATTATTATTTTATTACCTGTTAATATTATTTCTCAAGTGATAATGAATAGGAAAAGATTTTATGAAGAAAAATAAAAATAATGATGATAAATATTGACAAATAAATTTCTAGTTAATTAAACTACAATAAATATTTTATTAATAATCTAATTATTTAATACTAACAACCAAGGAGACAGTTAATATCTACCATAAGTTTTTTGGCTCATATGTCATTAAATATGTTCCTCTTAGGCAGATTTAAGGAGAAGGATGTATAGATTGCCTTTACACTTAGTTAATATGAACAATGTAATATAATGTTTAACTGATGCAATATGATTTAATAAGTCATTTTAAATACTCTTTGTTTCTTTTTGTTTGTCTATTTTACCTTTTGCACGCATTTTGTAACAAATTTTAAGTCTTAATATCTCTAAGTATGCTTCATAAAAAATTATAAAAATTATATATTCAAAAACTTTACATCAAGAAAAATCTAACAAGATATTCAAAAACTTTACATCAAGAAAAATCTAACAAGATTTCACATGAATATATTTTATCTTCATTATCTAATTTCAAAATCTAATTTAAATTTCTCTCTCTTAAAATGGACAAACTTAAAATAGATAAATAAAGAACGAAGGGAGTAGTTATATTTTCTTTTATTTTAAATAGTCATTATATTATTATCCAATTCATAATTTTAATCTTTAATATTTTTTAATTTCATATGATAAAAAAATTTTAAAGTAATATTTTGTAAATATTTATTAAAGACAACTCAAAGATCTCACTTAAGTATGTTTTACATTATACATAGACAAATATAAATTTAATAAGTCAGTTGATAAAAATAATTGCTACGGTGACTAATGCAACTATTAAAAACCAGAAGAAGTATTTTACAAACTAACATAGATTAAGCAAAATCATGATGATAATCATAAATATGATCAAAAAAATTAAAGAAAACTTATTTGATGACTTACATGATCTTGAAAATGGGGTAGAAATCATGTAAAGATTACTATTTACAGAATCCAATATTAGAAGCTCCCCTGTAGGAGACATTTCTACAGAGTAAGGCTCAATCCCAACCTTACTTCCATCAAAAATTGTCTCAACTCTGTATCCAGCTTCAAATTTCATCAATGAACGACTTGTAATACCTGATCCATTCACATTATAATCGTCAGGAGCGAAGCAAAAATATACAATAATTTAATGACCCGTTTGGTTGAGCACTTTAACCGACGAGTTCTTACTCTATTAAATGGTCACAAATTATTGTGAGAAATGGTCTATCGAGAGATGCATCAGATATACGAACTAAATAGCCCAATTAATACAAATTAAAGAGAAAAAAAAATATGGGCTTCTTGTTTTGAAGTCGTCTCTTCGAAAGACGGTCTCATCAACGGGCAAAATTAATGATTGTAAAAGGTCCATACAAGTTATAAATTGCAAAGAAAAAGACTTCACTCAAAGCCCCAAATATATAGGGTCGGCCCTGGCTGTCATAAGAGTAGTTGTTAAATGTTTAATATTCAAACCTTTTTCTGTTTTGATGACCGGAGTTTTTAATGACCAAAGCCATTTGAAGATGGTAGATACCACGTTTGTGACTACCCCAGCTACTATTTCTGTCAATAACACCAAGAAAAGAAATAAGGAGATAGAAATGGAAATAGATAAGAAACTTTACAGACGTTATATATATTATCAAAGAATCAACTCAACTAAAGAGTTAAACTGATGGTTAATGCTCTAGGATATGTTAAAAATTCGAACTCGTGATCTCATGTCACGCTAACTTCTGATACCATAACAAGAATTCAGATCAACTCAACCAATAGCATAAGCTGATGGTTGAGGAGGTAGAAATATGTTTGAGATTCGAATTTATGACCTTTTGTCACGCTGTCTTATGATACCAATTAAGAAATCAATTCAACCAATAGCTTAAGCTGATGGTGAATACATAGAATATGTTATATACTCTAACACACTTACTTGCAGGAGGAGATGCTGAAACGAAGGAGAAATCATTGAGAAGTATCATAACAATGAGAAATGAAATAAACCATTTAGATTTAGTGAACATTGTTTACAAGTTTTTACGTGTAAAATGGTTTGCTTTTTGGTGCAAACGAGTTTAATGGTTTGTGTATGGAATAAGTAGGAGTATTAATATGTAGGTTCAAACAACAAAGAGAAAGAAAAAAAAAGATATGAACCAAGAGAAGGGAATGGAATATAGAAAAGGAAAGGAATGTTTTATGCTTAACTAATAAGGTACTTTTAGGCTCAAACCTGAGAGTAGACCAAAGGGACCGCCGCTCAAGACCCAAGCTAAAAGTTTAGAAATTTAGTGATCTATTGTAATGGATATTAGAAATGTTAAATCATGAATAATAAAATGAAGTATGAAGGTTGTTATGGTATTACTTTTCCCTAAACAATATATTCCTTCATCAAACCATCAATTCCTTAAAAAATTAACCTCTAAAATGTTGAAGATTATGGCATTAATGTTCCTTTTCAGTTTGTCTATCTCTTCTAATCTTCCCATGATTTCATCAATATAATTTCCAGGTTCAACACTTCTCACTTCTATAGTGTTTGGCCAAGCTTTTACAATAACTTTTACAACAGATTAGTCAAAATTTGGACAGACACTATGTTTATGAGAAGTTAAAACAATTTTGAAAAAAACTAAAAATAACTTCTACAAGAGTCAAGAGAAGAAGCGACAAATTATCACTTCTCCTCCTAACTTCTGAAAAAGCTCCATACTTTTCTCATTTTTATTTTAAAAAATTCCTATATTTCAACTAACTATGAAAATCTTTTACATTACCTTTTTTCTTTCCCTATATCTTCCTCTAGGAATGGTCATGGACTCATAGGTTCAGGATCTTGTTGGACCCGACACTTTTTTATGGGTCGAGGTCTTATAATTTGAGATCCATCGGATCCGGGTCGGATATGGATCTAAAAAATAATTGGTGGGTCCGGTTGGGGTATGAGGGTCTGGACCCGAACCTTGACCCAGACCCGACCTCTAGACCCAGACCCAGGACCCTTATAATTATTAAATTGTCCTACTATTTTGTGAGTATTGTGGGTTTTTTTCTATTGTACTGACTTTGTATTTGAATTTCATGGACTCGAACTATTATTTGTAATAGAATTTAAGCGTATATGGACGACGCTATGGACGTATAATTAATATTAAATATTTGTAAAAACGTTAATGACTTATAAAAGGTTCAAATTTGACAAATCAAAGAGATTGTTTTAGACCCATTAAGGACCCTAAACCATCAAATCCGGAGAGTCTGGGTCTGTGTCTGAAAATTTAAGACCCTTAGGGTCCGGATCCGGGTCTGAATCTACAAAAATAAAAGGGTCTGGGTCTGGCCAGACCCGCCCCATGACCATCCCTATCTTCCTCCAAATTTCAAAACTTTCTACTTCATTGCATAATTATTGATTTGTTATCACAACCAACATCCTAATTATTTTAAGTAATTCTACGCTTATTGAATATTATACGATCAATTCACATCAAAATTTCATATATGTTTTATCTTTAACTTATTAACACATTTAAATATGTTTTCTATATAGTAAATTGTCAAATTTGGAATTTATTTTTATTTTCAATTACTTTAGTGGATTTGAATTTTTTTTCTAATATTATAATGATTAATTTTTAGTGTATGCTATATATTTTTTGGTGTTTCTCTTAAAATTGATGCTTTGTGACTTAACTCGACTATTTTTTAGTGTATGCTATATGTTTTTCCATCATATAACAATTTCCATCATATAACAACACTAACTTTAAGTAAATTTCCAAAAAATTCTTTTTTAAAAATATAAGGCCAAACACATGTTTCTAAAAAGTGTTTCTCTAGAAACATTTCCTACAGAATTACTTTTAGAAAAGAAAAGTTGATTTCCAAAAGCTAAGCCAAACATACCCGAACGTCTTGAATTTCTACCTTAGTTCTTACTATATTTTTCTTCAACTATGTAGTTCAATAGTCATGCGCTTAACTTACAAACTTAATGCTGCAAATTCGATTTAGATGCTACTTATGCAAATACTAATTTCTTAATTATAAGGATTAACTCAATTTGACCCCTTCAGGAGCTGGGCCCTAGACGATTGCACCTCAAAAATACCCTCAGAAACGACACTCGAATAGCAGATCAAAAAGAGCGTAGAAAAACATCTATCTATACATAATACTAAAACAAAATACAGCTTACATAAACAATCAAAAAAATTGATGAATTGTCAATCTTCACAAGAAAAATTTTCCCTTTGTTTTGTAAAGATGATGTCATTGCATAAGAATGACCATAGAAATCTTACATGCTAAATATGATTGATTTGATACAATCATTAAAAGCTTTTAGTTGGGAATATAACATATAAATTTAAATAACAATGTGGAGTGGTAAATATATCAATCAAAGATGCACAAATTCATTATTATCTTTGATTTTCAGTTTACAAAGCACCGTTGATCTACTATTTATTTTAAAATTATTTATTTATGTACAAATTAATTATATTATTTTTGAATATACTTTGAAAAATATAAAAGTTTACTAAAATGATTATAATTTCAATAATTATTATATTATAGATACAAATCCAGATTAATACAAAAGAAATAAAATTTTAGTTCGTTTTTTACATTAAAATGAAAAAATCGTGCATCGCACGGGGATTATCTAGTTGTTCTAGAAGGTAAAACTTTTGAATAGTTGACAAAAGTTAAAATTTTGTCAATCAAACCTCCTTGGGGTTTAATTTTTAGGTTTAGCGTATCAAAAAATGATATTAACGTTATGAAAAAGAGAAACACATTGGTAAACACTGTTAATAGAAGTATCATACAATCTATTAATTTTATTGTATTTTAGAAAAGGCAAGTTGAATGTGAGCATGTCATGTGTCTTTTTTCATTGTATGGTATTAATGGAATTGATTTATTTGCATTTTTTTACTTTTCATATTTACACGTTTGCAATTTTTGAAAAATTTATACATTAGTGAATGCAATAAATCATAGTTAATCCAATTGAACTGTTACATTAATTATATGTAAAGGTATAATTTCGAAAGTTATACTGAAAAATAGATAAAAATAAAAATACATTGGTAGAAAATTATATTGCAAAATAAATTACATTCATTACAATTATACTGCAATTAGAAGTACATATATAATTGTCCTTTTTTTTCCAGCAATAGTTAAAAACTTAAATGACATAACTTCATTTAATTGATCATTAAATTTAGTCATTTACATTGTTAGACTACCATAATTACAATTTTTAATTTTAAGAAAAATGTAAAAAATATTAAACCAGATGATAATTATAGAAATAAATAAATTAATGTAAAAAAATCAATCAACTTCAATCAGTGTGTAGGCAATCAGACTATCTTACCTACCAAATATAGTGCAGTAAAATTCAATCAACTAAAAGTATTGTCTGCTTTTTTGTAATTTAATTATTCCTTTATGAAATTAAAAATGTATAAACACTTTCATGGCTGAAATTACAATATAAATAGCTCCATATGGCCATTCCAATTGTGTGCTCATACTATATCACTTATCTGAATCTTTAGTGTTGTTTAATAATATATTATAGAATAACCATTAGTTTAATTACATTCAAAAAGTTCATATTGAGATGGCCGAAATATGAAATATTAATGACTATTAATAAACGTCAAGCACAAACAGTATCCCATGTTGGTCTATTCCTACCTTAGCGTGTTTTGTGTCATGAACAATTTTACGTCGCCATTTCTAAAGTGACTAGAAAGAAACGACAAAGAAGTCTCATATGTAATCAGGATGGTGAAATATGTCATCATAGTGAGAGTGTAGTATATATGTGGTGTTTCAAAACCTATAAACTTTTGATTAACAATGTATTTTGGGTTTCTTTATATTTAATTCTTTTAATTACAATACATATGTGTAAATACTTATTACCCACTTTCATTTAATATTTGTATTAGTCTAAAATTTCATTAAAATATTAACGTATTTAAAAATCCGTGCATTGCACGGGTTTTTATACTAGTTATGTAATAAACCTACAAATATTTATATAACTTTTCAACTATAATTTTCTGTTCTTTTATAAAAACTTTATATATCATTTTAAAAAAACTCACATAAAAATAAAAAGGGAAATTCCACATGGTAGCATCGAACTTTCTTGAAACGCCAGTGGTAGCACTTTTGTATGATTTTTCCACTTGGTAGCATTCAGTTTATACCTTATCTAATTGTCGTAGCATTTTCCGTTAAATTTTTATCAATTTTTGTTTAATACACCAATTTGGTGTTTCTACCCTTACCTTGTTGGTTGTTGTCTTTATATTTGCCTTAAACATTTGAGAGCGTTGATGAATTTCAATGAATTAAACATCAAAATAGTAAATTAAACATTTGAAAACATAAAAAAGATTTAGGGCAAATTCTATAGACAACAACCAACACTTAATAAGAGTAGAAACATCAAAATGGTGAATTAAACGGAAATTGACAAGAATTTAACGGAAAATGCTACGGTAGTTAGATAAGGTATAAACAAGATGCTACCATGTGGAAATATCTTACAAAGTGCTACCACTGGCGTTGCATGAAAGTTCGATGCTACCATATGGAATTTTTCAAATAAAAATGTACTTCCTATTTTTTTAGTCGCACCCAAGCCCATTTAGCCACTACAAAAAAACACGGAGCTTATAGACGAAAAGGCAATGCCCTTTTCAACGTAAAAAAGCGTCTAAAAAAATAATTTTTACGGTCAACAAAGCGTCTAATAACTAAGAGTTACAAATCTTCAACGTTTTATTTTAGACGCTTTATCACATCTAAGTAAGATTGTTTTGTCAAAACTTAAGAGCGTCTAAAAATGTATTTACCCGCCTAATAAATAACTTAAGTGCTTATATATTTTAGACTCTTTAATGAGTTGAAAATATTTATCTTTTATAGTTTTATGTCTAAAATACAATATAGCACTCAATATTCATAATAATATTTAATATCAAAATATCTTGAAATACCAAACATTATGACTTAACTTTGTCCAAAAGAATCTAGGACATGGTCAAAATAGTTTACATAGAAATTCAAAAATGTATATAAATGGCTTAAATGCCTAAATTATGTCCTCGCTTAACTACAACATTAAGTACACGATCTTTCAAAAGAAATTGTTTACATAAAAATATTGTTCAAAATTTAGTGTTTAATAATCTTAAGTATGTAATCACCAAGTACTACGGTCTATAAATAGTAGTGGGACAATATGTATTAAAATACATGGTCCAAATGGAGGTTCAAAGGATAGGACAAAAGAAAAGGTGGAAAATCGAATCAGCAAGAAAAGCCGAGTCCAGGAGGTAAAGCCGAGTTGGCTTTCCTAAGGTTGGAGCAAAAGCCGACATAACTTTTTCCTCTGATATGACCGTTGAATCTTTATGTTTCCTTTGAGATAATTGCATTGGATTCCCTTACTCACTACTCCATATTATATTTCCGATGTTACTAATGAGTAACTGGGAGGAATAATGCGCATGAATATCCTTGTTAATGATATTGATTGGAGGTCAGTAAGGTTGATCATCAATAGGTGTATGGGTAAACAATATTAAAAAAGGTTAATTGAGGTAAAACATGGTCAAGGGAAGTCAATCAAGGAGAAATACCTCTAAAACACAAAACAATCTACCTAGAAGATGAAGATTATGGAGTCAGATCCATTGGAATCTGGCAACATAGGTTATGGGAAGGTTGTCATCTGGGAACATTTGTCTGCTAGGTTATAAAGAAGATATCAAGTAGGTTCAAGGGTTTTAGCATTGAGAGTTCACGTGGGCATTAAGGACACTTGTCAAGTAAACCAAGAGTTGTTATGGTTAGTGGGACACATGTCAGTTAAAGAAGCTACTAAAGACAAATTAACTACTTTGGTGAGTGTTAAGCATGACACGTATAAAGACAACATTTGACACATGCAAGGAATGTTCCTAGGGATCCTCGAAGAGAATGTTGTACATCACAATGATCAACTATAAATACCAAAAGAAACGCCATAAATGAGGTACGCAAAATCTTATGTCAAAAGAGAAATATTAAGAATCCAAAAAAGATAATCTAAGCTCAACTTTGTAAGCAATATAATCACATTGATTTTTAGAGAAACGTTCCCAGAAACTCTTGTCATATTATTACATAAAGACCTCACGTCACAAACAAGTCCTAAGCCATAATCCACCTGATTGCCATTGTGCATCTTGAAGGACTGGTTAGGCAAATCATCATTTTTCTTGATACTGACTTGGCGTTGGAGAAGGTCCCCGGAAGAACACCTTCCAGGCCTTTCCAAACTTTGTGTTGACATTTTCAGGCTCCCAGTCATCTGAGCTGTTAAGATCTTATTGCATAACCGGCGAGGAATTAAAGATCCCGACCCTCACCAGTATAATCTTCCTAGTTAAATCACAAATTAGGAAGGTTGTTAAACTTAATTAATTGTTCTGCAAAATCTGACAGGAATAATAGGTGATTTATTGAGCCATGTCCCTTTGCTATACTTAGAGTAGTATTAATGTATAGGGGCTTGGGGAAGGATGGAAACAACACTAATTTTCTGAATTTCCATTCTTGTTCTTTCTCTTTAACTTGTGTTCTTTCAAGAGAGTTATAAATTTTTGTTAGAACTTTCAAAGCTTATAATTTATCAAACACTTGTTATTAAGTGACATACCTTAAGTACTAAGGATGTGTTGTGTTGTTTGTTTCTCGTTATGAATTTCCAAGTCAAAAACCCAAGTATTTTTGTGCGGAAAATATCACAAAAAGAAAGTGATTACACGCTTACAACAAGTATCAAGTTTTCGGGTAACGATTGTCGTTACAAAGATAATCTTCAAGTTTATTCTTAGTGTATTATTTTGTAAGTTTTATTTTAGCCATCAACAAAGAAAAAATACAAATTTCCGATTTTAATTTGTATTTTGGATTATTAGTTTATATAAATATTTCTACCACATACACAGAAGTATAATAATCTTAAGTTTCATTGTTCCATTTCTTCAAAATACTTGATTAAACGACGCTAACAACGCTATCTACGGAGTACATGATAAGGGTTTGAGGAGGGAAGAATGACGGCAACTCCAATCCCATCCCATACACTAGTACCTTGATAACATTTAACAAAAGTTAAACTTTTATTAATAAGACCTTTTGGGTTTACTTTTGAGTCAATTTCACATATATGACATGAGCTTTAAGTGGCCTGAGGTTTTCATAAATACAAAGAGGTGGCTTGTAACTTTAAATTTTGGTGAAAATATCAAAGTAAAAAACATACTTAATAATCATTATTTAAGGGTTTTCTTTTTGTTAAATATCGGTTTCCTACTCAAATTTTTTATTTATTTTTAAATCAATTACACATGTTTTTTTTTTATGTTATTAATCATATATTTGACATATAATAGTTTGTTTTAATTTTATTAATTTATTATAAAAAATCTAACAAATTTAATTTTTCGATTATTTTTAAAAATAAAAATAAAAGACGTTTCACAAATAACTTAATAGAGAAAAATTCCTGAAATTCCCTTGCAAAAAAAAGCCCATTATGTCTTAACAACACATAAAAATGTGTATTTTTTTCATACATTTTTAAGTAAACTTTTAGAAATACCTTTGCAAAGTCGTTAATTCATCTCTTCTTTGTTTTCTATAAAAATTTCATTGTTCCTAATATTGGGAGCTTTTATAAGTAATGAGCGACAAAAATCAAATAAAAGTAGTTGACACTTTTTTTTTTTTTGCTTTTCTTCGATTCTTGTGGCTCATTCGTTAAAAGCTCTCAATTTGTGGAACAATGAAATATTTGCGGAAAACAAAGGTGAGAAAATATTATCAGCTTTGCAAAAATTTGTATAAGTTTGCTTAAAACAATTTAGGAAAATTTCCTCAAAATAATTCCAACTGTCACCCGTTGGCAAAAAATAATCTCAACTATCAATTTTTTTTAATAATCCCAACTATTCTCATAATTTGTTGAAAACATACCCACCTCCCTTTTAACCGACTACAATAGGTAACTTTTTAAATTTTTTCTTCCCTTTTTGATTAATAGGTATTTTAAACCGTTAAGTAAAAAAAAAAGAAAAAAAAAGTGAAAAAGTTATGTGTTCCGACCGGTAACAAGGGGTGGGTATATTTTCAACAAATTATGAGAATAGTTGGGATTATTAAAAAATAATTGATAGTTGAGATTATTTTTGGCCAACGGGTGATAGTTGAAATTATTTTGGGCAAATTTTCCAACAATGTATGACAAAATTACATATTTTTATGTGTTGTTAATACATAATTTGAGGGACTTCTTCTTTATAAAATTATCAAATAATTAAATTTGTTAAGTTTTTTATAATAAATAAATAAAATTAAAACAAAGTATTATACGTCAAATATATAATTAGTATATCAATTAAACATAAAATAAAAAATATCATGTAATTATTTTTAATTTTACAAGAAAAAAAGTTTGAGTTAGAAACCCATTATTAACAAAAAGAAAAACAAAAATATTGATTATTAAAGTAACACAAATTAAATTCTTACTTGAGACCGTTTTTTGTAGGGACGGCTCTTAAAAGCCCAATCCAATTTTTAATATATATCGTTACAACTCTAAATATAGATTTCGGCTGGACTTTTGAGAGTTGTCTTTACAAAAGACGGACTCTCAAGAGATTACCTGAGTAAGTAAGTACTTTGTAATAATGTTGGAAGTAAATCAAATGCCATAACTCAATTTGAATAAGGTGGTGCAATTGAAAAATCTCAGAAGCAAGGGTCGTCTGACATTTTGGAGGCCCTAGGCAAAATAGTAAAATGGGGCCCTTAGTAAACAATAGTAGAAGATGTGAAAAATATTCATTTATTGAAGCACAAAAAGTTTTGACAAATTGCATCTCCAACTTCAATAGAAAAAACAAAAGCTCAAAAGATCATAATTCATAAAATATGAGTTCTACGAGCTTTTCGAGATGCAAAATCATTAATAAGAGTATCAACGTCGATCTTCTCTAAATGTTCCTTCTCGAGATGCAAATTGGTCTCATGAGAAATTTCATTTCTAACAACAAATTTGTAAATAGGACCTTGTTGTGATTTAATTAACTCTTCATCACGTTTTCTCTTTTTTCTTTTTGTATTTTTGGATAAATATTTTCTAGGCAACATATTAAATATATGAAAGATTAAAAAAATGAAACTATAGCACCTGATAATATGATATACATTTTTTCCTCCCACAATATCTCTAAGACCTTTAAGTTTTGCTATAACCTGAAAATTATAACATTAATGAGATATCTATTTATAATCTAATTAATAAATCAAACAATCAAACTACCAATAATTAAAAACAAATTATCAACGAAATTACATTAAAAAAAAAAGAAATTAACAAACTAAAATGAAATCAAAAACAAAAAAGAAATAAATTATCAAACTAAACAGTAAAAAAATGAAATCAAGCTAGGTTCATAAGTGAGGACTTGAAGAGTAAAAAAATAAAATTATTTGTATTTAAACTATAAAAAAAAATTACCGTTGCCAATTCCATCGATTTGGCTGATTGAAGATGAAGGGTTGCTGACTTGCTGCTTGTAGTTGTGGATCTTTGATATTCCATAGTGTTCAATTCATTACTCATTCAGAAGATGAAGATGAAAGATTGAAAGGTAGTATAGCACAAGGCACTAGCTAGGTTCTATTTCCCAAGAAAAAGAGATTAAAAGTGGAGGGAGAGTTATTACATGTCAGAATGTGAATTAATGTTTCATTTTATTTTAATTTAATTATCTCTCTTATTTTTGGGCCCCGGTTTCATTAAATTTTTGGGCCTAATGCTTTATTTTTGGGAATTTTTGAAATAAATGAGATTATAAAACAAAAAAAATAATGAAATAAGATTGGAAACAAACTATATCCAAAAACAAGCGTCAAACTCCAAAACCTGTGCCTTGGGGCTGTTCGCAGTTACTAATTGCGAACAGCTAGGTTTGTACGTTTTGAGCTGTTCGCACTTAGTAACTGCGAACAGCCCCAAGGCACTGTTTGAGCTGCTCGCAGTTACTAAGTGCGAACAGCTAGCCTTCAAATCAGCAACTTCTACCCAGAAACCTCATTTCCCCCAATTCGAAAAACCCTAAGGTTAAAAAATCGACATTTCTCTCCATTAAACCTCACTTAAAATACCTTGTATCCATTAATTCTTTCATTCCTAATCTAGTTCAACACTTCAAAACTAGTCTGGGATAGTCTAGCTTCGTCGAAGGTAAGTGTTTTTTCGTTTTTTTACTTTATATTTTGTTTTTAAGCTTATAATGAATTTTGTTTATTAACTCAAATGTAGGTTACTAGCTCCTCAATTAACACTCTATTAAAGCATCCTTTACTGATCAAGGTAATGTTTAATTGTTTTAATAGCTTTATTTTGTTAGTTGTTGTAGTTTTAGTGATGATGAGCATGGTGTATTATTTGATTTTTTTTCTACAATATATATTAAAAATTAATTTGATGGTGTTATGAGAATTATGGTGATGATGATGTTATTGATTGTTATTTGAATTTGATGATGTTATTCATTGTTATTTGAATTATGGTGATGATGTTGTTGGTTGTGTTTGTATTCGACTCAAGATTCCTTTGTTCCTTTCCCTTCTTGTACTCCTTCCAACCCCCTTCGAATATTAACTAAAGTCACTATAAACACAGTAGTACAAAAGATGGATCCAACAGCTCCTGGACCCCAAGACCCTAGTGTCTTGACTATGCAGGAGGAGCACAGGAGCACTCCTCTCTAGGATGCCGATGTTAGTATAATGTTTTGTATCAATTGTACTTTAATAATGAGTGAAACGGTAGGTAAATGTGTATATATGTAGGTGTCCGATACAGCCACGCTAGGCACTAGACATCCAGATTCCATTCCATGGGAGATCGACGAGAGGATCATCCCGTACCTTGAGCACACGAGAGGATCATCCCGTACCTTGAGCACACGAGGTTATATGACTTTCACCTCATCGCGTATGGTCGAGTTGATCGTGCTATCATCACAGCACTAGTAGAGAGATGGCGTCAAGAGACGCACACCTTTCACCTTCCCCTCGGTGAGGCTACCATCACGCTTCTTGATGTAGCCTTACTAACACGGCTTCCCATCGAGGGACGTGCCGTGTCTACCGCCGGACGCCAATCAAGCTGGCGTTCCATGGTTCACCGCATCCTAGGAGAGCTCCCTCCAGCGGATGTCATCGGGGAGCGGTCTCTACGGCTATCGTGGTTGGTGCAGACCTTCTCACAGCTCCCCGAAGGTGCTGATGAGGGCACCATTTCTAGGTACGCAAAGGCGTACATCTTATATTTGATAGGAGCTGTCTTGTTTGCCGATAAAACAAACAATCAAGTTCAGCTCCTATATTTGACGTTACTAGGCGACCCATGGGAGCCAGCCGAATCAGTTGGGGTTCCACGCCCTAGGGTACTTGATACGGAGGCTATGTGGTGCTTCCAAGAAGGGCGTTCGGGAGATTGCAGGACCATTAGCCATATTGCAGGTAATAATATTAATATAATAATAATAATAATAATAATAATAATAATAATAATAATAATAATAATAATAATAATAATAATAATAATAATAAATATTTAATTATAATTTATATTTGACGTTACTAAATTATAATTTTCAATTTTTAGCTATGGGCTTGGGAGCATATTCTTATCGGCCAACCTTATAGATCGGTTGGTCGAGGTGAGTTTGCTCCTCCGAACATACTAACGAGGTTGCATATGGATCACGTTGAATTTTTGCTAGAGCAGCATAACATACGAGCTCGGTATAGGATTCTACCGGGATCAGTTAGACTTGCTGCGACCGAACCAGGTAATGATTCCACTAATCATTAAGGTTACTACAATGCTATAATGTTTATTTACATTTTAATAACATATATTGTAGTTTTTATGGGACCCGTACCCTGCCGAAGCCTATGCAGCTTCCCCGATCACTCGGGGATTCAGTCAGGTGCGTGGAGGTTGTATGTATACGTTTTATTTAGTTGTATCATTATACATTTGTATATATATATGTTTATTTAGTATATTTAGTGTGATATAATTGTGATATAAGTGTGCAAGTTATATATATATATATATATATATATATGTTTATTTAGTATATTTAGTATATTTAGTTGTATCAAAGTCTAAGCTTAAATGTTCAAAAAAAAAAATGAGGCTAGCTGTTCGCACTTAGTAACTCTGGCGACTCAAAGCACTTGTAGGCTTGCTGATTACTAAGTGCTGAACGACTCAAAGCGATCTAAACCTATCGTTGCACTTAGTAACTGCGAACAGCCCCAAGGCATAGGTTTGGGGGTTTGACGCTTATTTTTGGATATAGTTTGTTTCCAATCTTATTTCATTATTTTTTTTTGTTTTATAATCTTATTTATTTCAAAAATTCTTATTTTTGGCCTTTTTGATATACCAGCTTTGAGGCCTACCCTCAGGGCCGGGCCTGAGTGTATGGTGATGTGTAGGGTGTAGGTGGGTAGAGAGGAGGTGAAAAGGTTGGTACTTGGTGGGTGATTGAAAAATATGCGTTATGAGAGGATCGGAAGAGTAAGTGGTGGTGGATTTGGTGGTGTATGGAATAAAGTAAGTGGTATTGTTCAGGGTCGTCTTTGAGATTTTCAGGGCCCTAGGCGAACCCATAATTAAGGGTCCCTTGCTAACTAAACTCATACTTTATATTGATCCCTTATATCACTAAAGATTATGCAAAGAAATTGAGATTGTCGAATTTATCTAATTTAAAATCTATACATGTATCAAGTCTAGGTGAACACAAAAAAGGTATTATAGCACTAAACTCATTCTTTGTGCTACATGATTTTGAAAATGCCACTAAAAGTTGCACAAAAGTGATTAGTAAAGGTATTATAGCAGACAAAAAATTTAACAATGCTAATGCTCCATCCTTAATTTGAACTTCATCCATGTTAACTAAAAAATTTCACATGGTATATTAAATTAAAATAAAGCATAATATCAAAAATAGGACTAAACCTGACAAAATTAAACTAAATGAAAAGAAATTTATATAATAAATATATCTTAAGTGAAATACATACCAAATACTATACCAATTATGTTAGAAATGTGACTTTAATTTTATAAATAATCAATAAAATAAAGTTACAAGTTTGTAGTGGAAAACCAAATTACATATGACAAGTTCAAACCTTTGTTTAGCATACACCAAATGCAATCTTGATCATCGAGAATCACCATATATCGATCATAGTAACAAGAAGATTTTGTTGGATTTTGATATCAATTCTAGGCGAGATGCTCTTTCCTAAAACATCATTTCCTTCCTACTTCGGTGCTTGGGAATAAACCGGAAATATGTTCTGAGATACAAAGAATTACACTAACTTCCGAGCACACGGGAATTAGAATGATGTAAGAGAAACTTAAGTGGAAGAAGATAAGAAAATTACAAACGAGGATTGCAAGTCCTAGATGTAAAATGCTAGAGAGGAAAAGAAATCAGAAATCGCATGTGTAAAATAACACACAAGCCTTCTATATTTATAGAATAGCTTACACCGGTTCATGAAGCAACATATCACTTCATGAAACACGAGATCGATTCATGAACCCATGTCGCCTTTCACTCAACCCTTACATCCAAAAGAACATGGCTAAAAGTAACCATAATAACTGTATGAAGTTATTATATAACCATCAAAACAAAGCAAAACGTTACACGAAAATTTTCCGGAAAAACACGTTAGTCGCGGGCCGCGACCTGTGCGCCCTAGAAAACAGAAACTTTTTGTGTATTTTCGCGAGCCGCGAACCAAATCACGAGCCGTGACTTTTATGTTTTGATTAAAACATATATTTATTAACCTTGGGATATACTTAGATAATTTAATTAAATTTAATTATTTAATATAATTAATTAAGCTTTCTGATAACCACTATACACTCTAAATTCCAACAAATTACCATGATTTCATCAAACACACTTGCTCAAAATAAAGAACATTAAAAAATTCATGTTAAAACCACCCGATCATTGGCTTCACCAATCACCATCATCTCCTTCCTCTTTGTTTTCGCTACTTCACCATCATTGTACCATCACCTTCACCATGCATGCATCTCAATATTTCCAGCCTTCAGGCTTGAATTTTTAATAATATTCATATCTCCATCTTCTCGATGATTCTAGCTCCATTAAACTGTCGTACCTTAACCCACCTAGCCATCCTCACTTAGATTCTCATATATCACATTTATCAACCGTTGCATGTAATTTGAGCTATAAATTTTAACTAACATAAAGCCCTATCCTCTTTTGTCCAAATTAGTTTTTGGATTGCGAGATCCAAAAGCTCAATTATTTGAGCCACGTTGTTTGGAATATGGGTGTTTGTTTAGTTTCATTATGTTGTGGTTGTGGTAATGTTAGGTTGGAACGACTTTGAGGTCAACAATGGGTTTGGGATTTCTAAGGGATTCTATGAGAACAAGGAAGATAAAGATTGGAAGCCTCGTACTTTTGGAGAGCCATAAGGAGAACAAATGATTCATTACATAAGAGGTAATGATGCAACTGACGGTTCTATCCCAGTTCATTATTTGTAGCAGGGTCGGCACTCTCAGTACATAATGTACATTAATAATTATATTTAAGATAAATAATACGGAACTATAAAATACCGAACTGCTAAAAACCATTAAAACTAAAACCGTTTAAAAATATAAGTTAAAAGAAATATTACAACTGAGACAGTATAACATAAAGTTTGCTTAAATACGATAAAAGAACATAAGTACAAGATAGTCATCAAAGTCATCAAGTAAAATCAATGCAGCTAAGTCCCCGATAGAAAATAAATTAAAGTTGCGGCCTGGATCGAAACCTGAGCTAAACTTTCCTGCAAAATACTGCCATCCATGATACGGATGACAGCCGATTAAATCGGTCAGCGATAAAGCCGAGTACAATTTCCTCAACAAGCTTATGATGCGATAGTTAAATCATGCTTACAAAATAATCATCAAGCACAATCTAAAAGTTTATTACTCTTTATTGACCATTATTAAGCCATTAAGTTATATTCTCAATACTTGCAGAAGTTCACTGCTACTAAATACTTGGTAACTTTAATGCCTATTCAATCAAGTTCGATTAAGCCTCATAACTTTACCGTCATAGCACATCACAAGATCACAACAATAATGACTACTGATATATGTAAGGGTCTGGTTAGGTGAGAACCGTAGTCCTAAACCCTAACTGTGGTGGGAGTCGTCACTCCTCACAATACTGTTATGCTCGAGACTTCACAGGATGGGTTTTTCTCGGACCCTCTGTCTGACACCGCATTTTACGTGCCGGTTAACACGGACGCCGGGATTTTACATGCCGGTCCATGGTTCGACATTACCTTACTATCAGAGTCATACAATCAATATCAAACAATATCAAACAAGACTCTAAATCGAAATAGTTTACATTCTTATAAGTCTGTCAAAATTTAGACAATCTTACTCTTTGGCTAAAATACTATCTAGTAAATTAATATTAATTACATAATAAATTTCCATAACTATACTAAGATACTAGAGGCTAAGCTAAGTCATTATTATGTCATAAATAATCAAAAAAAGTTAAAAAAATTCTAAAAACTTAATAACATATTTTATCAAATTACCAAGTAAAATAAACAAAATCTGAATAGTTATTAAAGGTCCAAAATATAAATGAAATGAGTCTTTGACTAAAAAGAAGAGTTCAAAAAAAAACAATGTTTTAAAAAAATATTATCAAAATACCCAGATGATTAAAATCATTTTAAAGAGGTAAGTTTATTAATAAATAATAGGTCCACGATTATTTAATAAGAAAACAATTAAATTCCATAAGGTCCACGATTATTTAACTAAGAGTCATTATGTGATTGTTATAGAGTGTCCCAAAAACTTACAAGTCAAAAAGAATTCATCTAATATTTATTTTCTTTTTAAAATTTTATTTACAAAATTATTAATAAACTTTTGACTTATTTCAAACTTGAATAATTTATATTCTTAGCTATTTTTAATTAAGAAAGTATTTAACACCTCTTCCTATAAAAACATATATATATATATGTATTTCTTACCAAAATTTTAATTAACGTTATTTTAAAAAAAAAATTTCAAGGAACATATCTAAAATCATATCCTAACTTTTAGCCACTATAAAGTACTTATAAAATATTCTTTTTAATTAAAGTTTTTAAGTTACAAATTTTAATTACTAAGATTTCATAATAAAAACATCACTAAATATCATTTTTAAATATTTTCTTAAAGCATAAGTTCATAAAGCATACATGAAACTTAAAATAATATTTCACATAATAAACTCATATGCATCTACCTTATCATATTAACAAAATTTTCCATATTTATAACTTTTCTAGAGTGACTTAAAAGTATTATTAATTTTTACGAAAATATCACTAAACTTGATATAACTTTAATATAACCATGTAAAGCTTAAATATCTAAAAAAAAAATCATGTTAATCATGCTTTTCAAATCATCAAGTAAACATGACTAAATATCACATAATGAGAGAGTTAAGAAAATGTGTACCATTTTTCTCCAAAGGTGCTACTAAACCAAACAAGAAAGTAAGAATAGGAAAATAAGAACTCAAAGGAATGAGCTCCAAAAGAAGGTCTTCAAGTGAACTTATGGATAAGTGGGGGGTATTTATAATGGGTGTGGACAACTTTGTAGTTCTTAGATTGCATGAACAAGAGTGTTATGAGTATGGAAGAAGACTAACTTGTGTAAGAGATTTAGAGTGTGTAAGTGAATTTGTAAGAGTTGGAGTGTAGGAGAAAGTTAACTTGTATAAGAAAATGCTTGTGTAAGTGATAAAAATCATAAAAATAATATTTTAGTGCTTCTAAAGAAATTTAAGAAAACATTCCTCTTTTTTTTTTTATAAGTTTAATATTTGGAAGAAATCACAAAATCGAAAAAAAAGATTTAGGATTAAAGGTGATTTGAATTAGATAACCAAAGGATTAGGAATTCGAATTGAAAATTCGGAACAATTAATTAGAAGATTAAGATTACGAAATTTGAGCCTGTTACATTATTAGAATTTATTAGTTAACTTTTCATGCTCTGATCTGTTTCATCTAAGGTTACCGAAGACCCTATTTTCTATAAGGGTTGCTGATTACCCTCTTGCTGCTTATGTTATGTTTCTTGTATATGTTGTGTATGACCTTAGCTTGCATTCATATTGTATCTTTGATTTTCATAACTGAGTTTGTATATGAGTTCATTGAAAGAGGGAAACATACTTAGAAAAAGAGAATCCAATTAGGTTGTAAACCCCGAATGGGCGACCTAGGCAAATTAGCAACATGAGTGGGTGAGCAAGTGACGCTTAGAAAAAATTAACGAGGGGCTAGGATTGGGAGTTATAAGGTAGATATTTGGGTAGGCCACATTGGAGGAATAAGTGTAGAATTTATTTCATTTTTCATGTTCTTTAGGAATTATAAGGAGGTTCCAGCGCCGTAGGGGATTGGGTACTTTCTGTTTGTACACTTATTTGTTGTTGTGTTTGTAGTGTAAGATATATGGGGGAAGTGTTATGGTTTTCTTAAAACACTTGGTCACACTAGGGGAATAGAGGAACATAGGAAAACGAGGCATAAGAAATAGTCTAGGTTTGGAGACTCTGTCTTAACCTTCATTTTCATTGTCAACTTTGATTTGCTCGAGGACGAACAAAGGTTAAAAATGTGGGATTTTGATAAGTTTAATTATTTGCACTTATTTATATCATTTTATACTATGATCGTTGTTACTAATTTCGTGATTATTTTGAAGATTTATGCTACTTTACTCGTTTTGGTTATCTATGTTGATTTCGATTGGTTTTGATTGTTTTAAGCATGATTCTTATGGTTTTATTGATGACGAAGTTCAGTAAGAAGGTTTCAGCTTGGGTGAAAATGTTCTACAAAGAAAATAAGCACAAGAGTAGTGTTTATAATGCAAAAGTTTGAGTTGAAATTTGATTCATGTCTACTCTTTTAGCCAGAACTTTTGATAGGAAGATCGCACCAATGCATGGTTTGGCGCAACGGAGACTAGACTTCAAGAGTTTTGCAATGTAATATTATATGCCCAATTCCAACAATCCAGAAAGAAATGATGATCGTTTGAAGTTTGCTGAAATTGTCAGCACAAAACGCCAACTCGGCTTTTTGGTCCTGGATGAGAACGCCAACTAGCCTTTTTCTTTTGGATTTCGCGCAGCGCGTCTTTTCCAATACTTTAATTTCGTATTATTGTCTTTTATATTTATTCTTTTTTAACTTCTTAGAGTTATTTAATGGTTAATAGGAGAGATTGAGGTTAAGCCTGCTTGGGAGAGGAGCACAAAGAGTGAGACTAAAATTATCTTCCCCTTCTTCCTCCATCTTCCTCTCCATTTAAACACCATTTTAATTCTTATAAGGTTTTAATTTCTTGTCTTTAAATTACTTTCTCATTGGTAGTTTATTCTTTCTTTATCAAATTTGTTTTAGTTTAATGTTTTCTTGGAAATTGATATTTAATAAATTATTTTTCCTATTTTGTCTCTCGAATCGTTAATTGGTGTCTTATATTTTAATTATTGTTTTTCCGTGTAAATTTTATTATTTTTTCGAGAGATGTAAATTTTATTATTAATTAATCATCTATTATCATACTTAGTTTTCATTATAGGTGTTCCAAGTATCCTTCATCGAAATGAAATGGGCTGATTTGGTCAGTCGGTCAACTATAACCCAAATCATATTGTTGCCCTTCATAGTCCTCGGTAACCCACACACAAAATCCATCGATATCGATTCCCACTTCCATTCGGGTATCGGCAACGGGTGAAGCAAACCTTGAGGTCTTCGGTGGTCTATCTTGACCTTCTGGCAGGTCAGATATTTGGAAACGAAGTTAGCGACGTCCTTTTTCATACCATACCACCAAAATGTTCTCCTGAGATCTTGGTACATATTGTCAGTGCCCGGATGTATGGAGGAACATGAACTATGCACTTCCCTTTTAATACGAGTATGTAGGTTGGGTCGTTAGGAACGCACCATTTATCATTGTATCGCAAACTACCATCCTCGTGTATGCTAAAATGTGGGTCAGGTGTTTCAACCACTAGAGAAGCCTTCTCAACCAAGTGTGTATCTTCAGTCTGCCTCATCCTAATCTCCTCAAACAAATCAGAGGTCACCTCCATCATCGACGCCATTACCCCATGGTCTACTAACTCAATGCCTATCTCCTCAATTTCCTCCCTTAATCGCACTCTAGCCAAGGCATTACACAAACTATGTACAACTTTCCGACTCAAAGCGTCAGCAACGACATTAACTTTCCCTTCCTGATATCGGATCTCTAGCTCATAATCTGCAATCAGCTCTAGCCATCGTCGTTGCCTCATATTCAACTCCCTCTAGGTGAATATGAACTTCAGGCTCTTGTGATCTGAGAAAACCCTAAAATTTGTACCATACAGATAATGTCTCCATATCTTAAGGGCGAAGACTACCGCATGTGTCAGGTAATTGACCTCATGGGTCTTTAGTTGCCATGAAGCATAAGCAATGACGCGACCATTCGGCATCAACACACACTCCAAGCAATTCTTCGACGCATCAGTGTACAATTCAAACTCCGACTCTCCATCTGGTAGTACTAGGATAGGTGCGGTAGTTAGTCGTGTCTTCAAAATCTTAAAAGCTTAATCGCACTGATCATCCAAAACGAACCGTACATCTTTCCTGGTAAACTGAGTCAATGGTCGAGTAATCTTGGAGAAATCGTGAACAAATCTCTGATAATACCTAAGAAACTGCGAACTTCAGACGCGTTCCTAGGTATTGCCCAAGTCGAGATCACCTCCACCTTCGTCGGGTCTACCGATATACCTTCAGTACACACTATGTGCCCGAGAAAAGAATCCTTGCGCAACCAAAATTCACACTTAGAGAATTTGGCGTACAACCTTTGCGCTCTTAAGGTCTGTAATACGATCCTCAAATGTTCTGCATGCTGTTCCTCGTCTTTAGAATAGACCAAAATGTCGTCGATGAAAATTACGATGAACTGATCAAGGTATGCAGAAAAGATGTTATTCATGAGGGCCATGAACGCTGTCGGTGCATTGGTCAAACCAAAGGGCATGACCGTAAACTCATAGTGCCCATATCGCGTCTTGAAAGCTGTCTTCGGAATATCCTTTGGTGAGATATTCAGCTGATGGTAACTAGACCTCAGGTCGATCTTAGAGAATACCGACACGCCTCTAAGCTGATAGTAAACAGCAAGTGTTCATTGTTTCTATCATTAATTGTGGGTTGATCTATTTGCTAAGGTAGAAGTATTACTCGAATAGAAGTTTATATTGGTTCACCATCATGTTCGTTATTGGTTGAAAGAACATGATACGTCGACGATAGAAATGTGCAAAAAATCAAAGAAAAAATAAGGCAATAAATAGAAGTCATGCTTGTGTTGCTGCAGATGTTTTTTTTCTTTTGGGATTATTATAGTGGGAATCAGATAAATAAATGAATGTTAGAACAATTAATTAAAATTAATCAAATTTTTAAATGAGACGATTACATTAAACAATGTGTTACAATGATTATTTACAATTTTTTAAGTCAACAATTTAAAAAATAATCTACGTATATGGGATGATTTCATACAATAAGATTCTCATACAATACAAGACGAGTTGTAATCATTATCATTACAACTGAGATAATTTTAATTTCTTTTCTTTTTTCTTTTTGTTTATATATTTTGTTTTAATTATATATTTTATTATTATTATTATTATTATTATTATTATTATTATTATTATTATTATTATTATTATTATTATTATTATTATTATTATTATTATTATTATTATTATTATTATTATTGTTGTTGTTGTTATTATTATTATTATTATTATTATTATTATTATTATTATTATTATTATTATTATTATTATTATTATTATTATTATTATAATATTAAATTCTCGAATGTTACAAGATAAAAGTTGTTCACGCATAAGTGTTCAAACAATAAAATTATAATCATGCATCGTACATACTAAATAAAAAAAAAAAATTAAAAATTAAAAAATTAAAAAATTAAAAAATTAAAAAATTAATTAAAAAATTAAAAAAATTAAAAAATTAAAAAATTAAAAAATTAAAAAATTAAAAATTAAAAAAATTAAGTATTATATCTTTTAAAAAGTTTTTTCATTCACTCTGGAGTATGTAATGAAGATGGAAGGATGTGATCAAGAGAGTAAGAATAGGATTGTTAAACCTTGGTCCACCTTATTTTAATATGGACCAAGTCCACGCAAGAGAATCTTTATGTGGTAAACCTTCGAATTGTAACATTCGGGAATTCAAAATAAATAAAATAATTTAAATAAATTCAATGATGACACGTGAAAGGTAGATATTTATATGAGTTGATGGATAATAATAATAATAATAATAATAATAATAATAATAACAATAACAATAACGAAAACAAAATAAAAACAAAATAAAAACAAAAACAACCCACTTCACACTCAAACTCACACGCACAGACCCACAATTCCCTTTTTAATGAAACCCAATAAAAAAAACCCAAACCCTTTCTTCTCCATTCGAACAAACCCTAGAATCCACTCCCTCATTTGCTTCTTTCGCCATTCTCCAAGGAAAAACAAAGCATATGTTCTGAGATTTAGTTTGATCAAGCGCCTTTCAATTATTTCTCATTCTCGCGGATTTGAAGGAACCGTGTGAGAAAATAAAACAACCCTTCGCTCCTTCGTCATTTTTCGCTCCTTCGTGATTTTAAGGAAATGAGAAACTCCTCTGTGTTCTTGATTGTTTTTGAATCACTTATGGCTTGTTGGTTTTCTTTCCTCACTTTTTTTTGAATTTGAACGCTAATCTGCGTAGACTTTCGAATCTAGCTTCCTTTGTCTCTATTTTCTGCCGAAAGTGGAGTAAATTTGTGAGGTTTAGTCTTATTGTTTAAGCATCAAGATTCAAGTCCAAAAATCAAATTTCGAAACCTGTTCTTGTTACTTTTACTTGCTGCTAATTACAGAGGTATATTTTTCTCTGCTTCTTTTCAATTATTAAGTATTAATATTTCATTTCCTATTCATCTATAGATTAGTCTCTTTGGCATAATATTGACATATTCTTAATATCATGTTCAAACCCTAATTTGTGAGTCTTGGTTGAATCTTGGAAAATTTATATAAATTAGTTTTTGAGTCTTATTCTAAAAATTAGGGAAAATGTGATATTAGTAAGCATGTGATGATGATGATTTAATATTGTTATGATTTTAGTAGTAGATTATGCATATTGAGGATTAATATTGATATGGAATGTGTTGTTATTAGATAGAGGATAATTGGTACCTTAGATGGATTAACCTATTCTTTTGAGCCCTAGTGACTGTAGATTAGTATATTTATCTTGTGATTAGCTAGATGTACATACTAAGACACAATAGTGATCTTGGTTGAACTATAGGGTCCTTGGTATGGCTAATTGAAATATCTACGTTATTTGGGAGTTGGATTAGAAAATTCATAATTTTAGTAGTTGGTTATGATAGTTCATAGTTTGACCTAAGTCGCGGTCATAGGAGGAGATGGAATGATTCATGTAAACCTAGATGGTGGTATCGAATGTCGTGTGTGATGTTAGGTTTGTTATGCATCAGGAGACGACATCATCAAGGAACCCTTCTAGTGATCGCGTAAAACGACCTTAGCTTAAAGCGCCTTTGGTGAGTAGTAGCAGTCCCTCAAAGGGTCTGGCCAGACTATTGTTTTGAAATGATTTGTTTTTATATATCAAATTGTTTTGAACTGATGAATATCGGTGAAGAATTGTTTATATATGATTATGTTGATTATGTTATGGTTAATGGATCGGGCTTGCAAACTGGTCATTGACGAAGTTGAGGGACCTTGTCCCCTACTCCCTGTTTTTGAAGTGAATTGTCATTCAAATATTGACTAGCCTCACCCGAGAGCGACATAGTCATAGAGCTATGGGGCACCTCTCAAACTAGACTCCCTGTGCGCACATAGATCTAGGAAAATGATGTTGCTTTTCTACTCTGTTTTGAATTCAATATTTTGTTGTTTTGGATTGTTACTTCTCATTCAGTTCATCTGACTCCCTGTTGTTTCCCTCTTTTAGATTGTGTGCAGATCGGTAGAAGACGGGGGTCGAAGGAATATTAGAGATATTGAGAGAGCATGAAAAGATTTCTTGTCGAGAATTTTTCACTTGTGTGTACTAGATTGTCGGTTGTAGAATGATACGCATGATTTATGTACATTTTATCCCCTAATTTTGAATCATATTTATGTCATCCTTATGCTTTATTATTTTGATTTAAGTCCATTTATGCTTATTTTGAGAATTTTACACTTTTTGGTACAATGTTTGTTGTTTTGCCAATTTCTGTAGGTTTTCCTTCTTACCGAGCCATCACAAGCACTAATTATATTTATCGTCTTACTCTCGGAGGCTTGGTGATCTTATGAACTAAGTTGGTGACTAAAGGGAAGTCACATTAATTAAAAGAAGGCCAACCAAAGAAATGCTACATTTTTCGATCATCAAATGCAAAAGGGTCCACTTATAATGATCATATCTTTCAATACACATATATTTTGATGGATATTTTTAATGGAGATTAAACTTGGGTCCGTTAGCTTCGAAACGACTGGTCACATGCCTAAATCCGATAAGAAACAACCAAGTTATGGCATTTCAAAGACGCGGTGCACATCAGGTACAAACCCGTCGACTGGTCGACCAGGACCAGTCGACCCGACTGTTTCAGGTCTGCAGATCAATGTTTGCTTTTTGACCCGTGATTTCTTGCCTCATGCTTCCTCCAATCTTTCCCCTTGCGCGCTTCAGACCTTCTACTCCTGTGCATCTGGTTCTAATGATGGAGAAGGTTGCTTGTTGGACCATCTCTACAATCATCATGAAGGCAAGTGGATTAGCACTTGAAATTGCCTATAAATACCCCAAGTTCTCAAGGGAAGTGAGACCCATCAGCTCACAAGCTGAGCTTATCTTCATCCTTTCTTGTTCCTTTGCATATTCATCCTTCAATGTATTCCAAGTAGTTCCTAAGTTCAGAAACTTGTCTAGTCTTCATTTAAACACTTCCTTTAGCATTTTCATTCCTTGTTTCAAGCTTTAAGTTGTAATTTAGCTCTTAAACACTAGTAGTTAGAAGTGGTTTTCATTTGCTAATTAATCAAAGTGCGTAGATAATCCAGAATTTTGTGGGTTTAAGTGTGCAACTTAATGTGAAGTATTTGTACCATTTGAATATTAAAGCTCTTGTTCTCATAATTGTGATTCTCATCCCCTCCATAGTTGAGGGTAGTAAGTTATTCTAAGCTCTTACTTCTTTTAGTTTATTACAAAAACTATGTATGGTATGATAACTCATGTGTTTATTTCATTTATCACAATGAGTGAGTAGTCTTGTTTCTAGAGTCTGGGGATGTAGTTAGCTAATTATTTTGCTTATGGGGTAATGGGTTGATCATAAATATGTACATGAAAGAATATGTGAGTTCCATGGTAAGGAATCGAAAGCCCATTTCGATCTCCATCTATGGACAATTTATGTTGCTTGAATGTTTAAATGCTTGGGAAGTATGAATTCATGCTAGTAATAAGTAGCCCAGAAGCTAACTTTATTAGGATTCCTTTGAGGCCTAGCCCGTCCTTAGGATGATGAACCATGCCCATCTTGTAGGAGTCTTTCTTGTTGAACATAAATTGGAGGTCATGAACATGTATTAGAAAGTTAGTAGTATGGTCGAGTTATAAGCCCAGAAGCCGAATCTCCTAAACCATATTAGTAACTATATAGTTCCTATGCCCAGAAGTTGTGGAGCTAAATTAGAAAGACCTTTCTTATCATACAATGGTTAAAAACATATTTTCAACCCATCCCTTTAGTAAAATAAGAAGCTAAAATCCCCAAACTCTAGTCATTTTATCTATTGACCAAAACCCGAATTTGAAATTTGTTGTCACTATAAAAACTTAAAACCCATAATCCTTCTTGTCATTTAAACTCTTTTGACCAAAACGTTTCCCTGTGGATCGACCCCTTACTTACCACTAATGCTAGTCATTAGGGTTATTTAAGGAGAACAAAATTAATTGTGTAGACCGGACCTAGTTAAACGATCAACGACCTACTGTTCCGCGGGCTATCATAGAATTGTGTATTGACTATATAGTTTTGAGTACTTTTTACTTTCCTATTTTGCTGATTTGGATCTTGTATTAGCTGTTGTGATTGAGACTAGCTGTCAGATGAGCATTTGGATATGTGCGATCCATTTGTGTAGGACGTTATGACCCCAATTACCCAGTCAATGGCAAGTTGGGTTGTTACACAAATATTCATAGAATTTGTCAGCAATATATTTTAAGATCTCCCTCTCACGTCTCTTCAACTAATACTCCTACACCCGAATCTCTTATATGTATAAAGTTGTTCATTCGGGTGATCGGGTCGGTTTTGGACGGTTGTCATTCGGCTCGGTTGTATTATGGATATGTTATTTTTCGGTTGCTTGTAGCGGTGGTTCACACCCGAGTCGGATCGGTTAGTCACGGTTCGGTTGAAGATCGATTATTCGAGCTATCGGGTTACCATTGGTTCAGTGACGGTTGAAGTTTGTGTCGAGTGTTAATCGGTGTCGGGTTGTCATCGGTTAATAATTGGTTCGGTTTTGTCGGGTAAAGATCAGGTGCGGGTTTTTTATAACAGAATTCGGCTATGTATTACTACCTCCGTTCCAATATACTTGCAACATTTGCCTTTTCACGCAGTCCAATGCACTAATCTAATCTTTAATATCTATAATTATTTATAATATAAAATTATAAAAATTTAATATTAATAATCTTTACGTTGAGACGAATCAAACAATATCTCACATGACTATGTTTTAACTGATAGATTTCTTATTAATCACAAGTTAAGGGGATAAGTGAATAGTACTTATTTTTCGTATGTTGCGACTATATTGGAACAGGGGAAGTGTTAATAACTATTAATTGAGTCAATATCAAATTATGGTTTTGGTCATTTTTTAATTAATGACAAGATTCCCCCGACTTAAAGCAAAATAGTTAAAATGCAAATCAATTAATGATCATTATTACTCTGTTACTTTTACTTGTTTGACCAGAAATTAAAATTATGAAGTTCTATCAATCTTCATCTAATACGATTCATAATCGTTAAATAAACATTGATGATCATTATTACTTTCGTTTACAATGTTTCATACGCTTATGTTGCATACAATTTCATCGGCTTGTTCATTATAGTTGAAACATATGTTTATTGTTTGTTGGTACACGTATAGAGATGGCTGGGAATCTTGCGCCTCGACACGAGAGTCACGAGGATGGGGATGAGTCTGAGAACTTCCGTGACTCTGAGCGTACGGTTACGTCGAACGAGGATTCTCATACGCGATCCGACCCTACTGAGACCTCTACACATGTCGTACCGGCTGCCATTACAGCCGAACAGTTTGACTCTATGCTGAAGATGTTCTACACGCAGCAGCAGTAGAACCTTCTTCTGCAACAGCAGGTGCTTTAGTCCCTTAACGCCGGTTCTTCGAAGCGTAGTTCTGGGCACGATTTAGGGGCTTTGTAGGCTAAGCGTATTCGCGATACTGAAGACACCCGAGGATATGAGGGTAGACTTAGCGGTTCATTACCTGACCGGTGACGCCGATACGTGGTGGGTCACCCATAGAGATGCGCTGCTACCAGCTTCTTCTGCGATTACCTCGGAGCATCTTTCTTACGTTCCTCCTCTTCTGTGGAGTTTGTTTGTGTCGACACTTCGCGACGAGCTCTTCCCTTTACACCTCCAGAGGAAGATGTTCAATGAGTATTCCCGACTCACGCAAGGAACCCAGACCGTTCACCAGTACTACGTACGATTCATGGAGCTAGCTAAGTATGTGGACGACATGAAGATTGGGAAGAGATTTAGGGCTCAGAGGTTCTTATCAGGTTTGAGTCTAGATAATCGGGAACGTATGAGGAACTTAGGTCACGAACATGTCAGGGACGTATATCATGACGCTTGTGAAGCTGAAAGCCTATGGGATGAGCGAAAGGCCACTCAAGGGCTGAAGCGACGTAGAGAGGACACCCACGAGATATCACATAGTGTTGGGGTTCGACTAAATTCAGCACCTACTTAGTCGCAGAGGGAGCATCGATCCAGTTTCGGGAAAGCGACTTTGAGCACACCCCCGGGTAGGGTTGAAAGTTCGGTCAACGGTTTGGACTTTTATCAAAACCAAATCAAATCGTATTTTATTTGGTCTTCATATTTTCAGACCAACTCCAAACCAAATTTTATTTCAGACCAAACCGTACCGAACCGCATTTTACACTCGCAAACCGAATCCAAACCACAGACCGAAATTATTTAGGCCGAATTTTTAAGTTGAGACCGAATAGCATTTTGACTATAATTACAGTAATTAAGACAATAACAAATCATCTATAATCCATATTGATACTAACAAATCATCTATAATTGATACATAATGTCTAATAAAAGTCTTTCAAAATAACAAATCTTGAAAAATACAAAAAAAAGTCTTGCTGTCCAGATTTTGTTTCAATCTTTAAGAAGTGATGCCTTATGCCAGAATGATCCTTCATCTGCTTTAATACATAACATCTTGAAAATGAAGAACAATCATACATCAGTAATACATAAAAAAGAAACATATAGAAACAGAGGAAAATAAATAGATTAAACATAGAAAAGATTACAAATAAAAATGAAAATCAAATTTTAGGGTTCGAAAATAAAAATGAAAAAACAGATAAAAACAAAAATCAAATTTAGGGTTTGCAAGTAAAATCGAAAAACCAGATAAAAACGAAAATCAAATTTATAGTTTGCAAATAAAAATGAAAAAATACAAATAAAAAAAATGAAATTTAGAGTTTGTAAATAAAAAGATAAAAATGTAAAAAAAAACAGATTAAACGAAAAAAATACAAATAAAAAATACTAGACATAGATCAAACGAAAAAATAAAGATGAAAGATGGATTAAACGAAGATGAAAGTTGAAAGACAAATTAAACAAAAACAATACACATAAAACAATTAAAAACAAAAAAATTATTGATAAAAACGAAAAAAAAACACATAAAAACTTCGACTAAAAAAGTAAACAACAACTTTCAAAAAAAAAAAGTAAACAACAAAAAAAGATAGATTGAAAGACAATTTAAACACAAATGAAGAGGTTGGAAGAAGAAAGAACTAACCTTGAAGAGAGAAAATGTAGGTGAAAGATATATTTGGGCGGAAATGGGAGACGATTAGGGTTTTCAGTGTTCAGGGAGAGGGTTTTCAAATGAAAATAAGATAGAAAGAAAATAAGGGTTAGGGGAGAGGGAGAGCTGCGGGCTGGGTAAAATTTAGGAAATTTAGAGTTTGCATTTAGTTTTGGGCCTGGACTAGTGTAGTGGGCTATAATAGATTGTTAATATTTCGGTGTTCGGTCTATCAATTCGGTGTTCGGTTTTTTAAAATGACAAACCTAATACAAACCTAATTATATCGGTTTTTGAATTTTCAAACCTAATCCAAAGCAAATTTAAAAAACACCAAACCATATTTGTTATTCGGTTTGGTCTGGTTCGATTTGCGGTTTTAATCCGAATATGTTTCACCCCTACCCCCGGGCAGTAGAGCCATAGAGTGTTTTCATTGTGGGAAGAAAAGGCACAAAAAGGTCGACTGCTTTAAGTTTTTACGTGAGCAAGGGTTGATGAGTTCTCCTCAGGGTTCAGCGCAGAGACCGATCAGGAGTCAAGCTACCGTGGCTCAGGATAGACGTCAAGGTCGACCGTAGACATCTTTTGGGCACGGTTCGCATAATCAGGAATCCGCTATGGGAGGTTCTTCTAGACCATCTGTCGGTGCACCAATCAGTGGAACCAAAGCTACAGGGAAGCTTATGGCTCTCAAGAGAGATGAAGCCGAGGTTTCACCAGGAGTTGTTACGGGTACGTTCTTTGTTAACAACCAACCTGCCCATATATTATTTGATTCTGGTGCATCGCATTCTTTCGCATCTTCATGTATATCGAGGTTGTTGTTGTCTAGTTCGATTAAGATAAACAGTGATTTTGCGCAACCATCAGGCGAGAGAGTCTTATGTCAGCGAGTGTATAGCTAGGGACATACCTTTAGACTTTATGGGCGTAGATTTGTGGGTAGATTTGATAGAGTTCCCTCTAGATAACTTAGACGTTATTTTGGGTATGGACAAGGTGAGGAAGTACAAGGCGAGCATTGATTGTTGGATGAAGAGAGTGGTTGTGCGAGGGCCTAAAGGACAGAAAGTAACCTTTAAGGGCTTTGTGCCAAAGAATCCAACCAAGATCATATATGTTATCAAGTTGAAAGCATATTTTAGGAGGAAGCACCCAATGATTTTGTGTCACGTAGTACACACGGCGATAAGCACCACAAAGATAGAAGAGATACGCGTCGTACGTGAGTTCCAAGATGTGTTTCCTTCTGAGATACCCGCGTTACCACCCCCGAGAGCGGTAGATCTAGCGATTGATCTTGTACCAGGAACAAGTCCCAAATCAAGAGCTCCTTATCATACGACACCTAGAGAGATAACGGAGTTAAAGCTGCAACTGCAGGAATTGTTAGATAAGGGTTATATACGCCTAAACGTGTCACCTTGGGGCGCACCTGTTATCTTCATCAAGAAGAAGGATGGCACCTTCAGATTATGTGTAGACTATCGAGAGCTCAATCGTGAGACGGTGAAGAACAAGTATCCTCTTCCTAGGATAGATGACCTGTTCGATCAGCTTAGAGGCGCGTCGGTATTCTCTATGATCGACCTGAGGTCTGGTTATCATCAACTGAATATCTCACCAAAGGATATTCCGAAGACAACCTTCAGGACGCGATATGGGCACTATGAGTTTACGGTCATGCCCTTTGGTTTGACCAATGCACCGGCAACGTTCATGGCCCTCATGAATAACATCTTTTCTGCATACCTTAATCAGTTCGTCGTAATTTTCATCGAAGACATTTTAGTCTATTCTAAAGACGAGGAACAGCATGCAGAACATTTGAGGATCGTATTACAGACCTTAAGAGCGCAAAGGTTGTACGCCAAATTCTCTAAGTGTGAATTTTGGTTGCGCAAGGTTTCTTTTCTCGGGCACATAGTGTCTACTAAAGGTATATCGGTAGACCCGACGAAGGTGGAGGTGATCTCGACTTGGGCAATACCTAGGAACGCGTCTGAAGTTCGCAGTTTCTTACGTTTGGCGGGCTATTATCGGAGATTTGTTCACGATTTCTCCAAGATTGCTCGACCGTTGACTCAGTTAATCAGGAAAGATGTACGGTTTGTTTGGGATGATCAGTGCGATGAATCTTTTAAGATTTTGAAGACACGACTAACTACCGCACCTCTCCTAGCACTACCAAATGGAGAGTCGGAGTTTGAATTGTACACTGATGCGTCGAAGAATGGCTTGGGGTGTGTGTTGATGCCGAATGGTCGCGTCATTGCTTATGCTTCACGGCAACTAAAGACCCATGAGGTCAATTACCTGACACATGACATGTAATTAGCTGCGGTAGTCTTCGCCCTTAATGGAGACATTATCTGTATGGTACAAATTTTAGGGTTTTGTCAGATCACAAGAGCCTGAAGTTCATATTCACCTAGAGGGAGTTGAATATGAGGCAATGACGATGGCTAGAGCTGATTGCAGATTATGAGCTAGAGATCCGTAATCATGAAGGGAAAGCTAATGTCGTTGCTGACGCTTTGAGCCAGAAAGTTGTACATAGTTTGTGTAATGCCTTGGCTAGAGTGCGATTAAGGGAGGAAATCGAACAGATGGGCATTGAATTAGTAGACCATGGGGTAGTGGCGTCGATGATGGAGGTGACATCTGATTTGTTTGAGGAAATTAGGATGAAGCAGACCGAAGATACACACTTGGTTGAGAAGGCTTCTCTAGTGGTTGAAACACCTGACCCACATTTTAGCATACACGAGGATGGTAGTTTGCGATACGATGATAAATGGTGCGTGCCTCACGACCCCGACCTACATACTCATATTAAAAGGGAAGCGCATAGTTGATGTTTCTCCATACATCCAGGCACTGACAAGATGTACCAAGATCTCAGGAGAACATTTTGGTGGCATGGTATAAAAAAGGACGTCGCTAACTTCGTTTCCAAATGTCTGACCTGCCAGAAGGTCAAGATAGACCACCGATGACCTCAAGGGTTGCTTCACCCGTTGCCGATACCCGATTGGAAGTGGGAATCGATATCGATGGATTTTGTATGTGTGTTACCGAGGACTACGAAGGGCAACAATATGATTTGGGTTATAGTTGACCGACTGACCAAATCAGCCCATTTCATTCCAATGAAAGATACCTGGAACAAGCATAAGCCGGCCTTAGCTTATCGACAACAAATGGTAAGACATCACGGAGTCCCACGAGGCAGAAGAGTTACGCAGATCAACGACGTCGACCTCATGAGTTTTGAGTCGGAGATAAGGTTTTTCTTCGAGTTTCACCGACTAGAGGTGTGATAAGGTTTGGGAGGATGCGTAAGCTGAGTCCAAGATTCATTGGACCATACGAGATCCTTGAGCGCATAGGCGAGGTAGCGTATCGACTTGCGTTACCAGCGTCTATAGATCGAGTACATGATGTGTTTCAAGTATCTCAACTACGACAGTACATCAAAGACAATACACACGTTCTTCAGCCTGAATGGCTGACTTTAGACGACACCTTACAGTACGAGAAGACTCCCGTTCAGATCTTAGATCGGAAGACGCGTGATAAACGTCAGGGTAGCGTAGCGCTCGTAAAGGTTTTATGGTCGAATCACGTCACCGAAGAGGCCACATGGGAGGCTGAAGATGCTATGAGACATGATTATCCCTGGCTTTTTGCTATGGTATTTTTTTATGTCTAATCGTTGTATAGTTGCTGCATCTCCTTAGTCTTAGCGAGTTAAGTTCGGAGACGAACTTTAGTTTAAGTTGGGTAGAATTGTAATAGTTCGGATAAGTACTAAGTATTGTCGACGCTAGTCCTTAAGTCTGGTTTGTTAACGTAGTTAGTTGGTGAATGTAGATTCTTATAACGCACAGAATATGAGAATTTGGGTAAAGATAGTTTTATGTTAGCTGGACTTTTGTGTATGTGTTTGAAACTTAGTTTAACTTCGAGGGCGAAGTTTATTTCAAGTTGGGTAGAATGTAACATTCGGGAATTTAAAATAATTTAAATAAATTCGACAATAACGCGTGGAGTGTGGATATTTATATGGGTTCATGGATAATAATAATAATAATAATAATAATAATAATAATAATAATAAGGAAAATTTGATATTAAACGTAATAACTTTGCCTCATTTGCTTATACACGTTTGAACTTTCGTTTATTTTTTAGTGGCATGAACTTTGGGGGTCATCTGTTGAGAAAGATACAGAGGCATGAAATTTGATATCAAAATTCAACATGTAACAGGTCATCCATATCTTTCTCAGCGGATGACCCCTAAAGTTAATGCCTCTAAAAAATAAAAGAAAGTTCGAACGTTTATAAGCAAATGAGGCAAAGTTCGTACGTTTAATATCAAATTTTTCTAATAATAATAATAAGAAGAAAAACAAAATAAAAATAAAATAAAAACAAAAACAACCCACCTCACACTCAAACTCACACGCACAAACCCACTCATTTCCCTTCTTCGTGAAACCCAAAAACAAAAAAAAAACCCCAAACCCTTTCTTCTCCATTCGAACAAACCCTAGAACCCACTCCCTCATCTTCTCCCTTCGCCATTCTCCAAGAAAAAACGAAGCATATGTTCTAAGATTTAGTTTTATCATGCGCTTTTCAATTCCTTCTCATTCTCGCAGATTTGAGGAACCGTGTGCGAAAATCAAACAACCCTTCGCTCCTTCGTGATTTTAAGGTAATGAGAAACTTCTCTATGTTCTTGATTGTTTTGGAATCACTTATGGCTTGTTGATCTTATTTTCTCATTTTTCTTTGAATTCGAACGCTAATCTGTGTAGACATTCGAATCTGGCTTCCTTTGTCTTTAATTTCTGCCGAAAATGGAGTATATTGTGAGGTTTAGTCTTATTGTTTAAGCATTAACTGCTAACGAAGGAGAACTTTTGGAAAATCCAACTCTTTACAAAAGCCTAGTGGGAATGTTGAATTTCTTGACTAACACAAGACATGATCTAGCATATACAGTACAGAGTCTTAGTCAATTCATGCAAACACCTAAGTCTTCTCATTGGAAAGCTCTTCTTCATACCCTAAACTATGTGTCCTTAACTTGTGGGCAAGGCATCAAACTAAAAGGTCAGGACAAGCTTATTCTGAGTCAAATTGGGGGTCTTGTGTTGACACAAGGAAGTCCATTACAGGTTATGTAATAATGTTAGGGCATTCCCCTATAAGTTGGAAAAGCAAGAAACAACAGACTGTATCTCGATCAAGCTTAGAGGAAGAATATAGAGCAATGGCTAGTGCAGCAACTGAGGTTACATCGTTACTTAGATTGCTTGAAGAGCTTAATATTTCTATACAAAAGCCTATTACACCTTTTTTGTGATAATCAATCAGCTATATTTATAGGCAAAAACCTTGTGTTAAAATATATACATGTATATACATGTTCTTATACATTCCCTTTACATGATATGTTGAGCATACATATATCTTCTTCACTGACCACAAGAGAATATCCAAGCAGTAGTTAAGTCAGAAATCCAAACAACAACTTTAGCAGCATTCTTGGTGATCCGTGCACTTCTATATCAAGGGCTGAGATGTATCTTAATTCTTAATCAAGGGTTCTTGTTTTTAAGCATGTGTAGGTTTATTTGAATGTATTAAGTTAGTTATAACAGATTGTGAAAGTTGTTATAATAACTTTAGTCAAACCATAGTTTAGCTGCTATAGTTAGTTTAATTCTCTTGTATAAATAGGCGGAATATCTTCATTGTACTTTTGCTTCTTCCAATTTTAATGAAATAACAGCATTCCCATTCTTGTCAATAGCTATTTTTCTAACAGGTACAGATCAGGTTCGGGTTTTTTATAACAGAATTCGGCTATGTATTACTACCTCCGTTCCAAAATACTTGCAGCATTTGCCTTTTCACGCAGTTCAATGTACTAATCTAATCTTTAATATCTATAATTGTTATAATATAAAATTATAAAAATTTGATATTATTAATCTTTACGTCGAGACGAATCAAACAATATACTACATGACTATGTTTTAACTTATAGATTTCTTATTAATCACAAATTAAGGGGATAATTGAATATTACTTATTTTTCGTATGTTGCGACTATATTGGAACGGGGGAAGTATTAATTACTATTAATCGAGTCAATATCAAATTATGTTGTTGGTCATTTTTTAATTAATGACAAGATCCCCCCCACTTAGAGCAAAATAGTTAAAATGTAAATCAATTAATGATCATTATTACTTTGTTACTTTTACTTGTTTGACTGAAATTAAAATGATGAAGTTCTATCAATTTTTATCTAATACGATTCAAAATAGTTAAATAAACATTGACCATTAATTATTAACTCTAAATACATGAAACCATGTATTTATAAAATTTAATTTATTAAAATATCTATCTCTTTAGTAGATTAACTAGTAAGATGATTGAATAAGAGTTTATCATACTTTAATGTTAAACATTGGTTTAGGTTTAAAGCAATTTGATCTAAAATTCGTTGGGGTTAAGTCGGTTTTAGTCGGATCGAGTTTTGTTCCGAGCATGATTCAGGTCGGATATGACTCGGGTCGGTCATTTTTAGGTTCGGGTAATCTCAGTTAATGGTTATGTGTCGGTTAAAAAAATCGGTTACAATTCGTGTTCAGCTTTTCAATTTTCGGTTGTCAACCGGTTCAGGTACAACTTCGGTTCGGGTATGGTCGATTCGATAAATTACCTAAAAAGGAGCACACTTTCAGGTCGGTTTACTTTCGATTTCGATTCGGGTTTCAAGTCGAATCACTTTTGAACCGCTCTATATATGTATATTCATATTACTATTTTTAAAGAAATTGCTACACTTATAAAATAAAAATAAAAATAAAAAGAGTGGGACAAACTTTTGAGAACAAAAAAACATATACTTCCTCCTATGCAACTCAAATGGGACATTTGACTTTTCACGGATTTTAAGGTGAGTCAAAATGGGTTCCTTTGAGTAGGAGAGAGAGTGATATTATGGGTTTTAATGAATTGATTAGTGAATTAATGATTCCCTAACAAAATTGGAAAAATAAGCTAAATTGACCATTAATCGAACACAAAAACAAAGCATAAAACGATAAATTGAATTATAAAGCTTTCATACTTCAATCTACATTCAAATACTTGCAGAATACTAACCACCAACATCTGAACAAAAACAAAGAAAACAAAGAAGGAGACCAAGTTCACAAAATCGAACCCAAGTCAAAAATTACCCAATTTTATAAAAATCCAACCCGGCCAAATCACAAAATCTCATAAATGAATCAATAAAACAAAGAAAACAAAGAAGGAGACCAAGTTCACAAAATCAAACCAGAAATCAAACCAGAAAACAAAGGAGACCAAATTCACAAAATCAAACCCAGATCAAAAATTACCCAATTTTATCAAAAATCCAACCCGTCCAAATCACAAAATCTCACAAATGAATCAATAAAACAAAGAAAACAAAACATTCTCAGAAAAAAGAGTAAGAAATCAAACCAGAAGGAGACATGATATGCTTGGGTTGTAGTAAACGCCATTTTAAGTGATTAAAGTTCAGTGGGTTGTAGTAGAAGGAGACCAAGATGATAAAATTGATGGCAAAGACGAAGAAAAATCATTTTCAGCATACATATAATGCCCAAATCTGAGTGATTAAACCATTTTCAGTAGTAGAAGGAGACCAACATGATAAAATTGACGGATAGCATAGGTTTCTTGAGAGAGAGGATGAAGATGAAGAAAAACCATTCTCAGTGATTAAAGTTTAGTGGGTTGTAGTAGAAATACGAACAAAGACGAAGAAGAACCCAGATCTGAGTTTGAAGAACAATGGTGAATGTTCTTAAGAGTGAGGATGAAGATGAGAGTTAAAGAGGAAGGTGAATATTCTGGAACTAGATGGAGGGAAATGGGAAAGGGTAGGGTTTAATTAAGTAGTTTAATTAATTGTTTAGGGAAAAATTAGATAATTTTATTAAGGTTAAAAAGTAAATGGGTAAAGTGAATAAGGGTATAAGGGTAAAAAATCCATGCCAAAAATGGAAATGAGACATTTTGGGTGACTTGACCCAAAATAGAAATGGGACATTTTGGTTGAATATGAGGGAGTATTATTTTAGAATATCTATTTATTAATTAATTATAAACTACACAATAACAATAAATATGACCAACACAAATAAATATTCAACATCGGTGCATTAATGTGTAAGGAGTGAGAGGAAGAACACTGTAAAAGTTGCGGTGTTTAAAATAAATTTGATAATAGTATGAGATGTGCTTTATTTTTGTAATTGAAGCCGGTTTAATTTGATCGGATTTTAAAAATAATTTGTAATTATGTAAAAGATAATTTGTTTACAAAATACAATTTCAAACCAACTCAAAACTCCTAACCCTAAATCAATCCCATTATTATGAATGAACCCCTCTTTGTGGAAGGCGGCAAGACCTATATCAAGAGGTTTGTTATGTTTGCCTATCAAGTAGTTTATATGTGTGAGGTGATAATTTATGATTAATTGATTATAAATCAAATACTTCTCTCGTTGATTCATTATGCATCAATTGTTATTTTAATTCGTTTCACTTATTTAGCATTATTTTTTGTTTTTTGACAAAAATGAACCACTTTGTTGTAGTCTCATTCATATATTTAAACCCTTTATTAACCCTTTAGTAAAGTATATTTATCTTTGATCAAAAAATGAGTGGAACAGTGGAAGTATGTTTTTAATAAGTAGTTGTGAATAATAAATATATACGTTGTCATAAACTTTACTCAGTGGATAAACAACGTTTTTTCTCAACTGATATATTTTAATATTTTAGTTTTCAACTCAAACAATACTGAAAATACAAGGAATATAAATTTATATAAGAGAAAGTGTTAGTAATAACGGTTATTTATGAGGTTAATAAATCAGTCTTATATGATTGTATGTGATAGAGTGGAAGTTTTCTTATTTTAATTTTATTTATTTTAATATTTTTTTGTCTATTTATAATGATAATCACAGTTATTAATTATGAATTTTCGTTATTCCAAATTTGAACGGGTCCACCACAATCCATAAATTGACAATAAGTCAATAAGATAGTGCATGTGCAGCTATTATAGAATTTCACTCAAATATCTTAGTTTGTTCATATTAATTCAATTCCTTTATCTCTACCAAGTACCAATATATATCATATATTCTTCTCAAAGTTTTTTTTTTCTCTCTCTCTTTAATTTCGATCTTATGGATGCTCATTCTCAAGAGTTGGCAAAACAAATCAAAGGTAATTAGCTACTTAATTTACAATTTAATTTATTATTTAATTTATTTTGTTCTTTTTTAAAGGTTAATTAGGTTAATTACTTAATTAGAAATTGTATTGTTTTATTTCAATAAAAGAAAACTTTTATAATAAAAATAACTCAATATAAATCAAAGAGGGCAAGACAAATCATCTAGTATAAACTATCTTCCAAATTAAACCTATAAAAACAAAAATACAAGATCGTTATTATTAAGGATTTGAAAATTTATTTTTTATTTTCATGATAGACAAATCATATTATTATTATTATTATTATTATTATTATTATTATTATTATTATTATTAAAAGTTAAAATATTTGTCAAGTGGAATGATGTTAATTGATTAATTTTATTGTAAATCTTATTAACATTAACTTTTTATAATTTTTGTTCAAATACAATTTAGAGATATTTAAGATGAAAATAATGCATTGGCAAATGTGTCAAAATCAAATAGGACATTCAAAAGGAATAAGTATGGTATATACTAGGGCTATAACCAAAAGCGTAAACTTTTATTTGTAGTTAGGCTCAAATTCAGGGTCGGCTATTAAGGGAGCAGTATGAGCTACCGATTAGGGCCACGATTTATAGAGGGCCTCGTACTTTTGCTATCTTTAAAATTCAAATGAGATTTTTTGTGGTTTGTGTACCAAAAATAAATGGATAGGGAGAGTATTAAAATTAAATGTATTCACATTTAATCCATTTTTTAAAAGATGATTATATAAATTCGTTAATAAATTTGTATTATCAGCATGTATTGAATGATTAGGATATACTAGTATAAATTATTGTAGGTGGGCAACACAATCGTTCTTGATAATTTTTAATCTATTTCTTTTATTATTAGTTTAATTAAGATAAGTGATAATATATAGTGGTTTAAACTTTAAACTTAAAAAGAACGGTCATTTGAATTTATGATTAATATATAGTTGTTGGTTCCATGTAATTTACCTCAAATTATTTATCTCAGGGCCTTTGAAATATCGGAGGCAAACCTACAATCAAATTATTTGTTATATATTCTATCGGTTTCCATTTAGTTAATTAAGTCATTTTCAACACTTCAATGAAGTGTTTTTTTTCTGAATCAAGACTTCAATAATGATGATCCTTGAAAGAATTCCTACAATTATGGTTTATTGGCAATAATTATAAAATATGTGTAATATGATCCTTTTTTTCATATCATAAATTTATTTTGATTTAAATACTCAGAATCTCTAGACTCTAGAGTATACAAATAAGGTGATTTGTATTAATTAATCTCCACAAAATATAATTAGTAATAAGTAGAATTATAAGAGTGCTCAACAATATCAATTAATCTTGAGATCGAAAGACCCCTCGTACAAGGCTGTGTCAAACAGCGATGTGAAAAATGATATTCAAAATTGTCTAATCTCATATACAACGATCGTAGTTTTTTTAATTTTGAATTATCTTTGGTTAAATGTGTGATGTATTTGCTAATTTTTATCTCTGATGTAGAGATCGTATGACTTTTAATTAATGAATCAGGTATTATTAAAAAAACCATATCAATTAATAATTTACTCTTTAAAAAATATACGTAGCCATTATTCCTACTTCCTATTGTAACAGAAGATATTTTAAGGTCACCTATACAACTGGGACAGTTCCAAAAGTCAAATTGTGCTACCCATACTTCTATTGTTTTCATAAATAGGCGAAATTATTACAATTTAATTCAAATAATCAAATTTATCTACTTTTTCATTCTAAAGTAGTATATTATATTTGTATTATTCCTAGATCAAACTTATTTAACATATTGTGGCTAATATATGAGGAAAAAAATATTGAAGTGTGAAATATTGTTTGTATCGTCTAATTGCATGCTTTCATAATATTAACTTTTATAATTTTTAGTTGTTTATAATTTACTCCCTCCGTTCCTTTTTGATGTTCCTATTTGGGTTTTTCACCAAGATTAAGAAAAAAGAAATCTTTGGTGGTAGTGGGTATTATTTTAATTATATAGTAGTGGGAAGTAATGATTGTATTGGAAGTATGAGAGAAAAAATCATTAAAAAATAGTGTAATGTAATGATTGTATTGGAAGTATGAGAGAGAAAATAATTAAATAGTAGTGTGAAGTAAGGAAAGTGGGATTTTAAGGAATAAAAGTGGAATGAAAACTTTTCAAAAATGAAAAGTATTCAAAAGTGGAAAAACTTATGGAATTACCCGTTTTAGTAAGGTGGAAAAAAAAAAGGAACGGGGGGAGTAATATTTAAATGATCAAAATAACACAATTAATTGCCCATGCAAAAAATAAAATATAGCAAGTTGTTCTTCCATTTCAAATTACTTACAACATTTATTTTTATGCATGATTAGATATTACTCCCTCCATTTCTTATAAAGAAGTTTCCACAAGTAATATTTACGAAAATCAAGAAAAATATAATCATGGTGGATATATATTATTTTGTTAAATAATAATTATGAGTTATGACGGAGGAAAAGTGGAGACTATAAACATTAAAAAATATTAGAAGAAAGATAGTGGAAAAAAATATGGAGACCATAACTATTAAAATAAATATTTTTATTAAGTTAGTGAGAAACATTTGTGGACATAACCTATATAAAAATGTGAAAATTAAGTTTGTAGAAAATACGTGGCGACCATAAATATTATTAAAATATTAAAATGAGGGAAGATATGATTAATTTTGTCCAAAATTTATGATATAAATAGAAACCTTTTTAATGAGAACAATAAATGGAACTACCAAAATTAGCAAATAGGAAAAACTTTTATGAATGAAGAGAGTATATCTTTATTTCCACTCGATAAAAAACTATTAAACGGATATTTAAAACCTAGACTATGAAATAAATCAACGAAAATCTTACAGGACTATTATTTCACATCCATAAGTAGAGATTACATAAATAAATGAATTGATAAATAGTATTATTATGCAAATATTTCAAATATAATGAAACTTATCAAGAAGTATTTTATATAAATACATAATAAATTCAGCAAATTTATTTCTCGAGATTGGAGTTTTTGGCTACTCTTTTATCCCATTTTCATTTGATTTTTTAATGGTTAAAATTAACTATCAAGTATTAATCCATTTTCATATGAGTGAGATGTAGAATGTATGGTCGACTGGTCGTACCCCGTTCTTCTTTAATCCAGTGTTATTATTAACATTTTATAGGTCCTAGGCAAAATAATAAATATAGACATGCTTTCTATAGAAAATCAATTTCAATCTTTAATAAGTATTTGAAATAATAATAGTGGGTAATCCCTTTATATTATAATTATCATTAAGACGTGTCATATAAAATTTAAATATATAATATTAGGATAAATAAAATATCATATAAATGTCAAATTTACTTATAGCATATGGTGACCTAGTTAGAAAAAGGACTCGTCTCATTTTATATTTATTCTTACTTTATTGATATTCATTTTATGAATGTTCGAATATTTCTTTGTTTAACAAATAATGTATTTAATAAAGGGTATATAACATAAGTCACTTTTATAATTAATCTTTATTCCATTCATAGCCTCATGTTTTAAGCCTAATCATCAAACATTTAGATGATTCAGAAACGACTTTATTGTAATCTGCTCCTTTGTACTTTGCCACATTTCATCAAATGAAAATATCTTGGATCCAATAGATTCTTTAGCTTTTATCCACATAATTAACATTTTCTAATGAAATTTTTTGAAATGTCTTAATCTTTTAATACAAATATAAATCAATACTCCCTCTGTCCCTCTGAGAAAGCACCATTTGACCAAAAAATGTGAGAGTTTTTTGAGTAAAATGGTGCTAATTCAGAGGGACAGAGAAAGTAATTGATTTAGAAGTATATTTTAAGACAACTATATATACAACTTAAACACAGTACCAAAAGTCAAATTTGTGTTGCCCAAACTACTGCTCTTTCCAAATCAATTTAATTGTCCCATTTGCTTGGACACACTTGTCGAGGAAACATTTTGACTCTTAATATCTCTAATTATACTTAAAACAAAAATTATGAAAAGTTGATAAGAATAATCCTTACATTGAGACGAATCAAACAAGATCTCACATGATTATGTTTTAACTTATGGATTAAGAGTAAAGTACAAATTAAACGGGATTGATGAATCGTGTAAAAAAGCAAATGGGACAACTAAATTGGTTCCGAGGGAGTATTTGTTTTCATGAATAGGAGAATTTATTACATCTAATCCAAATTTATTTACTTCTATTTATCATAAATACATAAGAAATTGAAGGGAGTATTAAGTAAATGATCTTTGATTTAAAGTAAATATTTCATTTATTTTTTAGATCAATTAACCCGAATAGTTCAATATCTATTTTAAGTAATATATTTGACACATGTAAACACTTTTTTGTTGTGGTCCCTTCCTTTTTTTTAAAAAAATGTGCACCTTTATGTGGTGGTTTCTCCTTTAATTTGTACATATTAAAACCTTTTTACTGTGGTTTCCTCTTAATTTGTAGATGTAAACACTTTTTTATGCCTTAATAATTGTGCAAATCGCAAGATACATCCACTATGAATTGAAGGGCGTATTAGGCTATTCTCTTTTATCACGTTTTAATATGTTTTTAAAATTAATTATTAAGTATATTATTAATCCGTTTTTCTTATTTTAATTTGTAATCTTCGAAATGTTTCATATTGCAGAAAATAATATAGTGAAAAGATTGAGATGTAAAGTGTATAGTCGTACTGCCTTCCGTTTTAATTCATTCTTTTGTACTTTGCTACATTTCATCGAATTAAAATATCTTCAATTTAGTATTTTCTTTAGCATTCATCCACATAATCAGAATTATCTAATTAACATTTTTTTTAAAATGTCTTAATCTTTGTTATTGAAATGGTCAGTCAAAATAAGGTTCTTATTTGTTATTATTAGGTTAATATTGTGTACATCTAATTCAAAAATACTGATATATAATATAATTGTCTTAATCTTTTCAATGTAGGCAAAGGAGACAATGATGACTACAAACAATCCCATACTTCTCCTAAAACCAATAATCAAATCAACAAAAAAACAATTTTCCACAAACCAAAGCTTAAACACTACAAAAAATGGGTTTTGATCACTATCTATACCCTTTTTATTCTCATTGGTAACACTAGTGCAACTCTCTTAGGGAGACTTTATTTTGACAAAGGTGGTAATAGCAAATGGATGGCTACCTTAGTACAATCAATTGGTTTTCTTCTTTTCATACCCTTAAGATTCATCTTCTCACCCTCAAAAACTACCCTACATAACCCTTCACAACTTAAACTCTCCTTACTATATTTAGCTTTTGGCCTCCTTTTAACCGGGGACAACTTAATGTACTCATATGGACTCGTATACCTCCCCGTCTCTACCTACTCCTTGTTGTGCGCCTCGCAACTAGCCTTCAACGCGATCACATCCTTCTTTATAAATGCACAAAAATTTACAGCTCTAGTGATTAACTCAATTGTAATCCTTACCATCTCGGTTTGTCTCTTAGCCATTAATTCTAAGGATGAAAACAATACGACCAATAATATCGCTATGGGAAAATATGTCATAGGGTTTTTATGTACTATTGGTGCATCCGCGACATATTCTTTAATTTTGTCCTTGACACAATACTCTTTCGAAAAAGTGATAAAGGACGAGAGTTTTAATACAGTCGTATGCATGCAGCTTTATCCTTCGTTTGTCTCGAGTTGTGCTTGTGTTGTAGGGCTCTTTGCTAGCGGGGAATGGAAGACAATTAATATGGAAATGAGAGATTTCAAGTTAGGGAGAGTTCCCTATGTGATGATATTAACTTGTACGGCTATAAGTTGGGAAGTTTGTTCATTTGGATTATTAGGGTTAATATTTGAGATTTCTTCACTTTTCTCTAATGTGATTACTACATTGGCTTTGCCATTAACACCCATTTTTGCGGTTGTTTTCTTTCATGATAAGATGAATGGGGTGAAGATCATTGCTTTGGTATTGGCTATGTGGGGATTCTTTTCTTATATCTATCAACATTATTTGGAAGAAATTGAAGCTAATAAGGCACAAAAACAAAATGGGAATGAAGTTGATCATGATGCAAGCTTAGAGATGTGCTAATCATGCATATGTTTGAGAGGTTGTACTTACAATTATGAATTTATGATAAATTTTTGTGGTCTTTTGAGAAACACAAATTCTTGTGAGAGACAGCTCTAAAGGGTCTAATACAGATCACTTAATCCTCTATATATACTATAAGAAATTTAAAATAACGACATTTAAATTAAATATCGCTAAATATATTCCACTAAAGCAAATTATGTTTTATTGCGGAAAATTGGACAACTAGAAATGAATCAGATTTCTCCTGGAAAAGTAATACATGTTTTATGAGAATAAGAACCATTTCTTAGAAATGAAAATTTTATTATTTTCAATTATTACTATTCATAGTTCATGAGCCTTTGGCTTTGTCATCTTTGTAATGAACCTATGTAGGTTTTGTTTTGATTTTGTCTTTTGGGCTTCTTCTTTTCTTTATGTATATGAAAAGTGTTACAGGAGAAACCCTATTTAGAAGGTGGGCACTTATGTCCATACTGAGGCAAATTAGTTTGATTGGTTGGTCTGAGTGTTTGTACAATTTCGTTTGGATTTTTGAAATATTTTCATTTTTCAAAAATATCATCTTAAGTAATTATTCTTTATCATTAACAAAAATATTACAATATCATTAACTATATGAAACAAAATAAGATCGAATCACATCAGACTAGACTAGATCAGATTAGATTAAACCAGACTAGACCAAGCTAGACTTGAGCAGATCAAATCAGAAAGATTATGATCAGATCAGACGGAATTAGATCAGATCAGAGTTTTGTAAATTCAGATCAGATCCAATAAGATTAGATGAAAAAAACATACCATTATTCCAAACACACAAAAACATCTCGCTCGATTCTGGACGTCTATTAAACAAGAGGACAATTTAGCTCATATTAACACAAATTCATCCCTCAAAACTTCATACAATAAATGATAATAATGATATTTATTTCTAGGAAAATTTGTCACGAATAATCCCAACTATCACCCGTTGGCCAGAAATAATCCCAACTATTGATTATTTTTTAATAATCCTAACTATTGATAACGTTTGCTGAAAATAGTTTCATTTGGTTTTCAACCGGCTGTAACAGGTTAAGTTAAGTTTTTTTTTTTTACCTTTTTTTTTAAGTTCCTTCATCAAATTAGGTAAACTCCACTTGCATCCTCTCCATCTTCTTCTTCTTCATTCATCCTAAACCCTAAAACTCCATTTGCAGGTTAAGTTAAGTAATTATTATGAATGTAATGAATTATTGAAAGCTATGTACATAAACAGCATCAATAATACACCCCTAGCATCATCATAAATAGCATCATCAGTGCACATAAGCACAAATCAGCTTGTGATTGGGATTATATTTTGGGATCTGTTGCACAAATCAATAATTGAAAGCAATGAATTATTGCACAATCAGAATACAGCAGCCTTAATTTGGGTTTGGAAGCACAAATCAGAATACATCATTAGAGAAATCAGTGCACATACAAATCAGAATACCCTACACAAACCATTTCCACAAATCAGCGCTGCTGTTTTGGGTTTGGAAGCACAAATCAGTGCACATACAAGCAGCAAATTCCACAAATTTCACAGAGGATGAAGGATGAATGGAGTTTTAGGGTTTAGGATGAATGAAGAAGAAGAAGAAGAAGCAAATGGAGTTTACCTAATTTGATGAAGGAAACTTAAAAAAAAAGATAAAAAAAAATTACTTAACTTAACCTGCTACAGCCGGTTGAAAACCAAATGGGACTGTTTTCAGCAAACGTTATCAATAGTTAGGATTATTAAAAAATAATCAATAGTTGAGATTATTTCTAGCCAACGGGTGATAGTTGGAATTATTCGTGGCAAATTTTACTTATTCCTAAAGTTGTTATTACAAAATTTATATATAAACATTTATTATATCAAATAAGAAGTTTAACAGCCCAAATTATAGAGATAATATCTTATTCATCTCAATTATAGAATTCTCTTTCCAAATTTAATAAAATCATAATAAAAATATATCAAATTTTCAAACTTATGTATCTAGACTACAAGTTTAAACAATACATTTGGTTATTATTTTGAATTCAATAGAACATATTTTCTTTATACTTAAAACCGTCTACACAATAGACATCTCAAATTTTGGGCTGACCCAATTTATAATTAAAAAAAACTGATTGGTTGTTTGGTAAGTTAAAAGAGAGATATGGGCTGGGCTCTTAAGAGGCGTCTATACTCTATATTATAGACGGACTCTCGAGAGAGCGCATGTTTTCTTTATTATATGATGTAAATGCAATAATATTTTGGAGAATATCCTACATAAATTTCAAATAGTTACCCCATTTTTATTATCTAAACCTATACATCTCGTAGAATGTAAATGTATATGGCTTTGAAAGATCAAAAAAATATTTAGCACTTATAACGATAATTGCTTATAAAACCAACAAATTTAAGTATAAACTAGTATAAAACCCGTGCATCGCACAACGTTTTTTCAAAATGTATTTATTTATTTGAAATGTAATTTTTAAATTATTGTGCAATTACATATTTGAAATGTAACTTTTAAAATTATATTGTATTTAGTATAAAAGGAAAGTATTGTGATCCTAAGCTATTTTATTATAGGAAATTAATTGTTTTTTGACTGTTTTTATTTGTGATGTACAGTATTTTCTTACAGCTATTAAATTTGCATATAAATATAGTAATCAAGATAAATAGTAATATTTTCATACTAATTTTTTTTTGAAAGGTTTATCATTTTTTCATTCTAGTATTTTAATGTGTGATGTTATAACTATTGTATTAATGTAAAATAATTTCTGAAAGCTATGTATTTTTCTAAATTAATATATTTTTATAAATAAATTGCTTTACTGTTGAAGGACCAATAATCCTGCAATATTTGGCAGATGGCTGTGAGACTGTCATTTGTCATTTAGCAGCAAAATTATAGAATTATATGATTATGTATCTGCCCCAAAAATAAAGCAGAATTGAAACTAAAATGTTAATCCACAATTTTTGCCAGTAGATATGAACAATATTTTGTTGTAACAATATTGCAATTCCTCCTATATATTCTATTCATCATATAGTTGGATTAACCAATAATATAATTTTTCCTTTCTAAGTAAATCATTGAAAAGAGAAAATTATTTATAAGTTTTTAACATATAAAACTAAATTATGCCTTTCATTCTTGTCTCGGGCATCTCTTACATCTAATTTAAGGTCTGAATATCAATTTTAATTTTGTCTTTCTAAAATTTTCACTATTTTTTTTTGAAAATTTTTTAAATTTTCACTATTAGTCTTTGATGTAATAATAAATTTCTTTTTATTATTTGGTATAGTAATAGGTTTCTTATATAACCTACTATTTATTATGGTAATTGTAATGCAAGGGACAAAAATAATTACAAAGGCCCAATATTTGGGGGTGAGACATACAAATTGCATTTTGCACAAATAAAAGGTTAGCTCAAAATTTCCTTAATCTACTTTTTATTCTTTTTGTAAAATCTAATTTCATTCCATACAATACTATTTAAAAATGTCTATATTTAAGCCAATAAGTAATATGAAATGAAATTTAATACATCTATATAAGATTATTATACATGCATGAAAAATGAAAAATATGAATAATAAAGTACAATCTTAATCTCAACTCTTTTATTCAAAAAGGTTTCAATTAACCTTAAATATTAATTCACATATTTTTTGAAATTAATCCTCTATTTTAATTGAGCAACCTATTTATGAATCAAAATAAGGTGATGATTTAAAATGATTGTCGAGTTGTGAAAATGGCCAAGACAAAAGAATGAGCACCAATACCAATTTAAGTAAAAAGTTATATATATATATATATATATATATATATATATATATATATATATATATATATATATATATATATATATATATATATATATATATATATATATATATATATATGTTAGAAATGTAACTTTAATTTTATAAATCAAACATATAAAATAAAGTTCAACTTTGCTTAACTAACCAAATGCAATCTTGATCATGGGAATCACCTATATCAAAAAAGATTTTGTTGGATCTTAATATAAATTCTAGGCGAGATGCTCTTTCCTAAAACATCATTTCCTCCCTACTACGGTGCTTGGGAATAAACCGGAAATATGTTCTGAGATACAAAGAATTACACTAACTTCCGAGCACACGGAAATTAGAATGATGTAAGAGAAACTTAAGTGGAGGAAGATAAGAAAATTACAAACGAGGATTGCAAGATCCCTCGATGTAAAATGCTAGAGAAGAAAAGAAATCAGAAAATGCATGTATCAAATAACACACAAGCCTTCTATATTTATAGAATAGCTCACACCGGTTCATGAAGCAACATATCACTTCATGAAACACGAGGTTGATTCGTGAAACACGAGATCGATTCATGAACTCATGTCGCCTTTCACATAACCTTTACATCCCAAATAACATGGGTAAAAGTAACCATAATAACTGTAGGAAGTTATTATATAACCATCAAAACAAAGCAAAACGTTACACGAAAATTTCCGAAAACACGTAGTCAGCGCCAGTAAAAGGTCAGAGCCACCATTCGCGCCCGTAAAACGAAACTTTTATGTATTTTTGCGAGCCGCGAACCAAATCACGAGCCGTGACTTTTATGTTTTGATTACAACATATAATTTCCAACTTTGGGATATACTTAATTAATTTAATTAAATTTATTTATTTAATATAATTAATTAACCTTTCCGATAACCTCTATACACTCTAAATTCCAACAATATATATATATATAATCAATTTAAATAAAAAAGTTCAAGCATGATAACGCTCTCACTGAATTTCGATGAAGAAGACATGTTAAAGTTTAAAATAACCTTTAACTTTTAGAATTACCCTTGACCTAAACAAGCTTTAACCTATCTTATTCGCATCACCTTTGCATCTCAAATTTTCCTCAAACACATTTTTTATTAAGCTTTAACATAATCAAACCTTACCTTTAAAGATATATATTGATACAAATAGTGTAGGAAAAATACCACCCCAAACTCACACGTTATATAGTAAATAAAACACGACTTTATTACTAAACATAAAATAATAATTTACATGATAGACACAATTTTTTGAAATATTATAAACATACACAACTCATAGTAATTACAACACTGACTCACACCATCTCACACTTCTAAGTACTAATGTTTAATCTATAATCTATAAAGAAATCTAATACAAAAACCACCTAGGGACAGGTGACAGTTTCTGAGTCAAGTTGTTATGGTTTGAGACTGCAAATATTAACTTCACTTTCTCTTTGCTAACTACCTTATTACTTTGAGTCAAGAAAGCGTCTTTATGATATTCTTCTTGTTTAAATATATTGAAGAAACCCATCTTCATTCAACTTTACCTTATCTAACTTTTCTTTTAACTCCTTTAAAGTTGTTATGGTCCCCAATTGATCGTTCTCAAATTAACCCATATTTTTTTCGATACATTTGATTTCTACTAGTCTTCTAGCTCACTCTAGAGACTTCTAGAACTTTATATTTTTCCGTTCAATACTTGCTACTGAGTGTGACATATTGTGAGGAAAAATGTCACTATCAATAGCAAGTATTATGAAACGGAGAAAGTAAAGTATAGATTTCAACCAAATCTAGAAACTATTCACCAACATACTTACTATATTACTAATTGGATATTTGGGTATTTGGGGATGATCCCAAGAAATAGTATAAAAAAGAAGAACTAAGGGTCTATATAATACAAGTACTACATACAGTAATACAATAAAGTTGAATCCCAAAAGTATGAAAACAACATGACCTTAGTCCTCCTTAGTGAAGTGGTCCTTATCCATTAAATAGCTACTACTACTAGTAAGTTGTTCACAGCAAACACATTACTCTCTCCGGAAGGTGTTCAATACATATTTAAATTCCTATATTTATCCGATTTTGTAATTCAATTCGGTTTAATCCGACAAAAAAAATAATTTTCTACAAATTGCAAAATGAGTGATATTTGATCAAAAATGAAAATTAGGATGAAATAATGACAAAATAAGTAACGATAAAAATAAGTGGTAAAGATGGAGACAGAATATAATTGTACAAAATTTATAAGACAATATAAAATGAAAATTGGTGGAAATTTGGTGTATGAAGAGTATATTACACCGCCCAATTCAGTATTTGTTGTGAGACATCTACATTAGTGATCAGCCGTAACCCCACCCTAAATCCCAAAAACCTCCAAAAAGAAAACAAGTGTAGTTCTCTCTACTATTGGACCATTAATGCGCCTATAACATTTTTCTCACAAAAAAATAGTTTAGAGACTGTCCGTCTGAAAAATATATATTTTAAGTCTAGTGTATTAAAGATTAACGTCAATTTACATTATTTTTAATGACTACTTACATTAATTTTTATGCCTACTTTCAACATTGTAAATGTCTACTTACATCATTTTAATGTCTACTTACAACTAAATTAAAAATATATAATGGAAAGAATTTGTGAATAGTTTATTAGATACTTCATCCGTTCTGATTTACTTGTTACCATTGCATGGGCACGAAAATTAAGAAGTTACTGTGCAATGATGAGCTGTAGGTGAAAAGTTGCTTTTTGAAATTTTTTAATATTATTTGTTGAAAAATGAAAAAGAAAAATAGGAGTATGTATAACTTTAAATGATTAGTTTTTTACTAAAAAAGAAAATGTATCAATTAATATGAAATTTCACTAAATGAAAAATGTAGCGAGTATTATAGAACGGAGGAAGTAATTTTAACTTGGAAAATGATATATACAGCCCTGTATATAAGAAGGAATGTTGTATTAAATTTATTTAATTTAATATCATTTTTGCTTTGGAAACATAAACATTTAATTATACTTTATTATTTTATCATTTATTATTTTTTGGGAAGTTAAAAATCATTATATAAAATATTACTCCCTCCGTTCTTTTTAGTTCTTCCACCTTACTATAACGGGTAATTTCAAAAGTTCTTCCACTTTAGAATACTTTCTATTTTTGGAAAGTTTTCATCCCACTTTCACACCTTAAAACCCCATTTTTCTTACTTCACACTACTATTTAATTATTTTCTCTCTCATACTTCCAATATAATCATTACTTTACACTACTATTTTATTATTTTTCTCTCATATTTTCAATACAATCATTTTTCTACTACTATGTAATTAAAATAATACCCACTACCACCAAAGATTCCATCTTTCTTAATATTTGTGAGAAACCCAAAGTGGAAGATCAAAAAAGAACGGAGGAAGTAATTGTTTTTCAATTTCTAGATTAGATTCTCTTGAAAATTTAAAATTATTTTTTTTAGGAAAAAAATTTAAAATTATTAATGATAAATGAATTTGTTAATTTTTATGTACAGCCCTAAGGGTTGTAAATGTCATTATCCATTTAACTTAGGAAAAATTACTTTTAAAACTCCTAACTATTTGCGGTTTAAATATAAAACTCTCAACTATTGATTATTATTTAAAACTCTCAACTTTAGGCCCATTTTAATTTTAAAGCACTTATACAATTTCATAACCCGTTTAACCGGTTTCATTTTGTAAGAATGAGGAGTAAGTGACGGGTCGTGTAAGGTTAAAGCAGGTGAGGTGTAATAAATACGATTAGGTCTCACTTCTTCTCTACTAAAACCAATTTATCCGTTTATAAGTCATCTTGGACTTTAAATTTAAAATTGGCCCAAAGTTGAGAATTTTAAATATTAATCAATTATTAGGAGTTTTATATTTAAACCACGCACAGTTGAGGGTTTTTAATGTAATTTTCCCTTAGGTACAAAAAAATTATTTTGTGGTCAAAAGATTTAATTCTAGTTTGGATAAATTGTTAGTTTGAACAATTGTTGTTAAAATCTGTTGATCAAATCAATTAGTAAGATTAGCTGATCGTGTTATTTGTCAATTCAATTGACAATTAGCTATCAGTTGTTATTAACACCTCTATTTAAAGCGACTAATCATTACTACTTTTATTCTTATTGAATATTATTTTCTATTTTAATCAATTTTATTTATTATTTTGCAAAACAAATTAACTTTTTATGTCATGATTGTAATCAATAAAAATTATTTTTTCGTATACTCCCTTCAATTCATTTTAATTGTCCCATTTCCTTATTTGGGCAATGTATTTCAATTGTCCATTTCCATTGTTGTGAATGATTTTTTTTACCTAAATATTTCATGTTCATAAAAGTAATGACTAATATACCCCCACTTTTACTACTTATAATACCCCAATTGCCACCTTTACAATTAATTTAATCAATTAAAATACCTCAACTACCATTTTTTTATGAACTCCATTTCACTCTTAATGTTTGTACCTAATTCAAATGTGACAATTAAATTGAGTTAGAGGGAGTATATATCACAATCCGGTGCAAATATTATTCCATTGGTATAATAGTTCTACTATGATTGTATGAAGCACTAGTGAGTAGTGACTAGTGACTAGTGAGAGCAACCGCTGTTCCACCTTCCCAACAATTAAAACAACAACCAATCTTACACTACTTCTCATTTATCCTGTTTTTTGTGTTTCGTGTCATTCCTCTTCTTCCTTCTTGGGTTCATAACCAATCTCAATTTCACTTATACTTTTTTCAACTTAATAATAATTTTGTTTATTATTCTTCTAATCATCAATCTTTTTCAATTTTCCCATCCTAGTTGAATGAACAACAATCTCACACCTTTACATGGATCTTGAATCAAACAACAATCCTATCAAGGTAATACTTCTCTTATTTTCCCATTTTTGCAACTTCTTGTAGGACCCAATTTCAATACAGGCCGCGGGTCGTATTGGCCGCAACCTCCTTATGTTGGACCGAATTTCAAATAGGACTTGGGTCTTATTGGTGGAAACCTCCTTATCTCATTTGTATCATAGACCCATTTTCAATACAGGATCAGGGTCATAGTGGTTGCAACCTTCTTATCTATGGTATTATGATAGACCCATTTTCATACCTTTGAATCTTTTTGCAGAGAGAATCATGGAGGACAGTTCTAACTCTAGCATTTCAAAGCTTAGGGGTTGTGTATGGAGATTTGAGTACATCCCCATTATATGTCTACAAAAGTGCATTTGCAGAAGATATTCATCATTCCGATACAAATGAAGAAATTTATGGGGTTTTGTCCTTTGTATTCTGGACATTAACCCTAATCCCTTTGCTTAAATATGTATTTATTGTTCTTAGAGCAGATGATAATGGTGAAGGTGGTACTTTTGCCTTATATTCTCTATTATGCCGAAATGCCCGTCTTAGTTCTTTGCCTAATTGCCAACTTCATGATGAAGATCTTTCTGCTTATAATACCCACAAAAAGAATGATTTTGATGATAAAAATGGTACACAATCTAGTTTGAAATCAACATTGGAAAAGCATAAGACTTTGCATAAGGTCTTGCTAATTTTGGCTCTTATTGGAACTTGTATGGTTATTGGTGATGGTGTATTAACTCCTGCAATTTCTGGTAATTTTTTTTACTTTTGTTTTCAATTAAATTGATTTTTGATGTTGGGTTAATTTGATTTTGATTTGGGTTGTTGGGAATTTGGGAGTTTTTTTAATTGGTTAGGGTTTTTTTTGGATTGTGATTGCAGTTTTTTCAGCTGTTTCTGGGCTGGAACTTTCACTAACAACTTCTAGGGCGCATCATGAATGTGAGTTTCTGGGTTTGTTTTAAATTAATTGTTATTTGATGTTGGAATTGAAGGGTTTTCCCCTCTTCGAATGTGATCGTAATTCGTTAATGATGTGAACGAGATTTGATTCTTGATCTTGAGTAAAGTAATTCATCGGGTTGAGAGGCTCGTGAAAATTGAATGATTTCCGATTGAAAACGTCCTTTGAGCTTTATCGTTATCGTGTTTTTCAATTTACTCTGTTTAATTGAATTTGCTACATTTTCTATTAAAAACTCTCAACTTAAATCTGCAAATATACAAACTCAATTGAATTTCCTTTAATCGTTGAGAATTAAACTCTTATTATAAGAACATAATTAAAAAACCTTTTATTACTTAGGCTAATTTATAATTCTCGATATAATAGACTAATAAGTACATAATCTAGAGCTTGGCATTACATTCAAGTATGTTGATCTTGTGATTATTTTTCCTTATCATCTTTATCACGTGGAAAGTGTATGAAAAAAGTTCTCAAAAAGTAAACAATTATTAGGAATCATATAATTTTGGTTTAGATTAGCATATTTTTTGGGATCTAATGTTTGATAGGCTTTTTGTGTAGTTCCCTTGTTTTGCATAATGCACAATTCATTCATCAGTCTTAATTTGTGATTAGTTTTTAATCTATAAGTTAAAACATAGTCAAGTGGGATCTTATTTTATTCGTCTCAATGCAAAGATTATTAATACCAGTATTTTGGTGTTCACAATTAAAGATATTAAGAATTAAATGGTGGATTAGACTGCGTGAAAAGTCAAATAGTTTGGAACAGGAAGTATGAACAAAGAACAACAATATCATGTGTACTAGTGCTAAGTGAATCACACAAATATCATTCTTTATTAGATGCACAATATGGTGGGGTCCAAAGGAATCATGTTCAAGATGGACTTTTGCTCTCTTATGAATGCCTAATTGCCATCTTGCATAATCAATGTTTTGTTCTGCATTTGGATTTGACAAATTCACATCATAATAGTGCTTGTGGTGCTAATTTAGGCACAAATATGTGGCTTTTATTATTTCATTTCTTGGTTTGGTCAAAAATATGGTATTTTTGTTGAAATTTGATTCTTAGACACAGATATAATAGCAATATTTTGAAGCAACATCTATACTTGCTGATTTGAACAGTTAAAAAAATCTATATGAGGGAGTTTAAACTTACCTACCACCTTAACAGTCACATGGACCATTTTCCTTTGTATAGGAACCCAAAATGATTGTGAATTTTATATTACAAGAGGGTATTTGACATGGGCATTCTCAACAAAGCCAAATATTTATTTAATTTATGTTATGTGTACTTTTATTTTTGTGAAGTTACCAACGATATTTGCTATCAAGGAAATTCTTGAGGGTAAGATTGCTTACATGTCAGTTTCTAAAGCATGTCGAGGTGGGACTTCAGGGTCGTATAATAGCTTTAGGGAAATAAATTGTTGTATTGAAGGACAATGATATTATTGTCCTATGTTGGAGCAATGAAATCACACATGGTTATTTGATGGAGAATGAAAAGTCTGAGTAACATATAGTGTAAAAGTACAGTAACGGTCGTAGTCGTAGTAACGAACGGTGATGCAGTTATTGTAATGCCTAATCTTATGAAATATCCTTGATACGACTGAAAAAACGGGTTTTTTACACCTTTACAACATGGGAAATATCATTTCGTTTTTGAAAACCTTTACAACACATCCGATTTGATGTGATGTGGTAACGGGCATGGTCATAGTAACGAACGGCGATGGAGTTATTGTAACGCCTAATATCATAAATATTCTTGATACAGCCTAAAACACGGTTTTTTTACACCTTTACACCATAAGAAATATCAGTTCATTGTTGAAAACCTTTACAACGCGCCCGATCTGATGAGATGCTTGCACTATGGACTAACTTTGAGGCATGAATATAATGAGGAAGAGAGACAGAATAAGTTGAAGATACACATAACAGGTCATTTTGACTAGTAACCTGATTTTATGCAATGACTTCTCTGTGATGGAATGGACAATTAATATCCTTATCTGACCTTTAGCTAAGTGGATATTGTTTAGTAAAACACAAGACAAGTATGGTTTTCATAGCCATAGTTTTTTTATTAAAGTATTTGTTAAGTTGTCTTTTCTCTTTGCTGAAGTTATGTGATTGGAGATAGAAAAGCAGGCATTAAGGGAAAGATGTTTGAAAAGAAACTGGTCAATTTTTGTCATTCATTTTAGAAATCTTCAACAGTTCTTTTAATCTCTTACGTAATTGGGTTTAATATATTCTAATACCATCAAATAATCAATTCATCATGCTTTCATTGTGATATTCTGGTAATTATGCATTGCATTATTATAAACAGATTAGCTTACTTTTCTGAGTATCTTTTGTAGTAAATTATCATTGACCACTTTACTTTTCTAGTGCTTCTATATCAATATTTTACTAAATTCACTTTTGTGACTGCTAAAAAACATGGCGATTACCCCAATATTATGAAGTGGCTTCCATCTGGATGGAGTTTTACAGTCGGATGTATACGACCTTATCTTTTTGTTATCATACATCATCCGATTGACCTTTGGTATCATACATCATCCGATGTTCATGTAAATAAGAAGTGCACATCACTTAGTGATTCATTGTAATACTCCCTCCAATTTAGAGCAAATATCACATTTCTCGTTTAGGCCAGTTCACCCTTATTGTTCCATTTTTACGTTAATTAATGATTTTTTACACATGTAGACACATTTTTATTGTGGTGCCCGCCTTAATTTTTACACGTGGAACTTTTTTGTGGTGATCTTGCTCTTAATTTGTACATATAGAAACCTTTTTATTGTGGTCCCTTCTGAAATTATAGATGTAGAAACTTATTTATTGTGGTCCTATCATGTAAATTTTAAATGGGATATTTGCTCTGAATTGAACAGAGTATCATTTATTAAAATCCAACAAACATAAAAAAAAAAAAACTTATTAAGCACTATTCATTGCAAGTTTGTGAGTTGTGACACTGGAATTGATTCTCATGATAACTTTGTATTGTTCATGCATCTACAATTCTACTAATAATGCATTTGAACATTGATTGACCATTAAGGACTCCTGTATGTGGGTTTTATAGTTTATGTTGATGTATGTCAAGTAAGTTGTCCTTCTATTCGTATAAAGTTGCACACAATGTTAGCTACCAAGGCCAATGGAAACCACCTCTTTAGGTTGTATAAATTCGCCTACCATTCCCTGCCTAGGTGGGAGCCGCTAGTGGGATTCGGGTAATGGGTGTATGTCGGAGTTTCAGCTTATGCTATTCAATTATATCCTAGCATCATTACACACTCAATAATGTGTTGTAGTTTTCCTATACATGTGACACCATTCTTATCATTGCTTTATTAAATAGATGGCATGGGGAAATGTCTTAGCATTTATGGGAACATTGTATGACTACTTGTAGCCTGTATTATGAGGTATTCAACAATATTTTGGTTGCTTAAATAAACTAATTTATTATCACAAATTGTTAAGCGAGTCAGTCTTACAGTGAAACCATCTCTATTGGACCGACTAAATATACACTTTCAATCATAAATTGTATGACTATTTATATAACATTAATATGATCACTCACAATCTTAAATTAATCACTTTTTATAGTCTTAAAATGATCACACTGAGACCATCTTTTTAGGACTGGTTCGATCAATATACACTTTCAGTCTTGATGATCAATATACACTTTCAGTCTTGATGAGACGTAATAGTGTTGGTATAAGGCTACATGAGAGGCATACTAACTACCATGACTTGTTTACAATGAAGTGTTAGATTTTTATTAAGATCAAATGAAGGATGAACGCATTACTTTAATATAGCATAAATGGACTCGAGCTTGATCGAGATTGTTGAAGTTCAATCTTTAATTGAGCTTAACGCACCCACTAAATCTAATTAACATTTTGCAGATATAGAAGTTCCTATTGCTTGTTTCATACTGATCGTGCTGTTCGCTCTGCAACATTATGGGACACATCGGGTTGGATTTCTATTCGCACCTATCGTAATAACATGGCTTCTTTGCATAAGTGCAATTGGTTTATACAACATTGTGCACTGGAATCCCCACGTCTATCAAGCACTCTCTCCATACTACATGTACAAGTTTTTGAGGAAAACCCAGAGAGGCGGATGGATGTCTTTAGGCGGCATCTTACTATGCATGACAGGTAAGCCGCGTAAAAGTGAATTATGGTCGGTTATGGGCTAGTTCAGTTGATCGGGTCTTAAACATTAGTTTGGTTTGGTCTAACATGGGATTTTCTCTGCATCAGGTTCAGAAGCTATGTTTGCAGATCTCGGACACTTCTCCCAATTGTCCATACAGGTACGTGCTCATAGCAACTCGGACAGACTGTAGTTTTTCCTTTTTATTTTCCTGGGAGGATTTTTTTATCCATGTCTGACGAATGGTCGTTTGTACAGATTGCGTTCAGTTTTGTTGTGTATCCATCGTTGATCTTGGCATACATGGGACAAGCGGCTTACCTATCTAAACATCATTCTCTACAAAGTGACTACAGGATCGGATTCTATGTATCTGTACCTGGTAAGTGTATACGTATAATCAATCGTAACTCTAGTAATGAGATGGGAATCAAAATATTTCTAAACCAATATGTATTTTTTTGGGGATGCGTTTACAGAGAAGATACGATGGCCAGTTCTTGGTATTGCGATACTTGCTGCAGTGGTCGGAAGCCAAGCTGTTATAACAGGAACGTTTTCTATCATCAAACAATGTTCTGCTTTGGGTTGCTTCCCTAAAGTCCGAATCGTTCACACATCTTCTAAACGACACGGCCAAATCTACATACCTGAGATTAACTGGATATTAATGCTGCTATGTCTTGCTGTTACTATCGGGTTTAGAGACACAAAACACTTGGGAAATGCATCAGGTAATTGCAATGTAAATTTTTTTTAAGTCTAAATGAAATTTCGAGTCATGATAACATTTCTAGTTCAAGTAGTCCCGGCAAACAACAACAATGCAAAACCGTAATACCAAAAGATTGGAGTCAGCTAATGAAACAATAGATCGTTTTCATTGGTCGTCCATATGAATTCATCGTTTTCATTCATTTCTTTTTTCTATCATCTGAATCTATCTTTACACATGCTCAAACCATCTTAAAGTATTTTCTTTCATTCTTTTCTCAATACTTGCAACTCGGACTTTTATAATTTGAGTTTTGATGACTAGAATTTTTGTTGGAACAGGTTTAGCAGTCATTACTGTGATGTTGGTAACCACATGTCTAATGTCTCTAGTAATAGTATTATGTTGGAAAAAGAGTGTAATACTTGCGATTGCGTTCATATTCTTCTTCGGTTCAATAGAAGCACTCTACTTCTCAGCTTCACTTATCAAGTTCCGCGAAGGGGCCTGGGTTCCTATTGCCTTGTCCTTCATCTTTATGATGGTCATGTATATTTGGCATTATGGCACATTAAAGAAGTACGAGTTTGATGTCCAAAATAAGGTTCCAATTACCTGGCTCCTCGATTTGAGTCCAAATTTGGGAATTGTAAGAGTTCGTGGAATCGGTTTGATACAAACCGAGCTTGTCTCGGGCATACCCGCCATTTTCTCGCACTTTGTGACCAACCTTCCAGCATTCCATCAAGTGCTAGTCTTCCTATGTGTAAAATATGTGCCTGTGCCTCATGTCGGGTCTGAAGAACGATTCCTTGTTGGACGAATAGGCCCTAAAGAGTATCACATCTATCGATGCATTGCACGATATGGTTATCGTGACCATCACAAGGATGAGTTTGAGTTCGAGAAAGATCTGGTATGTAGCATTGCAGAATTCATTCGCTCTGAGAAGCCAGATAATAGAAATGTTCACAAAAGTGAGGATGAGGAAAATCTGACTGTCGTAGGATCGTTTTCAACTAATCGAGGAGTTAAATTATCGGAAGATGAAGATGATAATAGCGAAATAATTGGTACATCCCAACTTCCAAAGGTGGACTCTTTGGAAAAGCCAAGGAAAAGGGTAAGGTTTGTTGTCCCCGAGACTCCCCGAATTGATCGCGAGGCACAGGAAGAGTTGCACGAATTGATGGAAGCCAGAGAATCCGGCATGGTTTTTATCTTAGGAAACTCGTACGTGAGAGCTAAAAGTGGTTCAAGTTTGATAAAAAAGATGGCTATAAATTTTGGTTATGATTTCTTGAGGAGAAATTCAAGGGCACCTAGTTATGCAATTAGTGTTCCTCATGCTTCTACATTGGAGGTGGGAATGGTGTACCATGTATGAGTTTGTTTGTGAGAAATACAAGCAATATTCTTATTTTGTAGTATTGCTTCTTGAGTTGTTTTGTGTTGTGTATGGAGTATGTACATGATCAATCAAAATACATTTTACATTGTTTCTTACTATCAAACTTAGAATAGACATCTGTTTTGCCTGTTTTGAGTCAAATGATTTTCAACTATCTAAATTACACCCAGTTTGTGAGAAATATAAGATTGTTTTTTTTTACGATGGATAAGATTAGAGAATCTTTATAGGCAAGGAAGGAAAAATTTATCTTTTATGAAGGTGATGAGAATCGAACTCTTATCACAAGACAATAAAAACACCTGTTAACCACTAAATAAATCTATAATTATCTAAATAGAACTTGCTTGAGGTAACCCTTTAGTTATAAATTTTTCATGTGGTGAACAAGTTTTTTTTTTTTTAGTTTGCATGGTTACTCTTTAATTAAAAGTAAGGCTGCAAAGTTAATTTCCCTTTTTAATCTTGTTTTATTATTGGCTTAGTCTCATGTAGTTTTGTATTATTATATTAATTAGATTAGATTTGTTTGTGTTTTAGTCTATGTCAGATTTTCTTAGGAAGTAAGAATTAACAGAAAATTTGAAATTGATAAGATTAATTATAAAACAAAACACAAAATAAGAGTGAAATAAACTTATTTTCATTTATAAGCGCCTACTGTCCTAGACCTCAAGTTCGGTACTAACTGCGAACAGAGGGTTGAACAAGTCAATAAAAAGTCAAACAGGTTGTTCCCACTTAGTAAGTGGGAACAGTCTGTTTGACTTTTTTTGACCAGTTACCCTCTTTTCGCAGTTAGTAACTGCAAACGAGGGTTCACCCTGCTTGTCCAGGTTTTTCTGTGTTCGCACTTAGTAAGTGGGATCAACTTGGTTGACTTTTTTTGACCAATTTGTCTCTGTTCGTAGTTACTAACTGCGAACAGTACCGAACCGAAGCTATGGGGCTGGAGACGCTTACATTTGAAAATAAGTTGATGTTGCTCTTATTTTATGTTTTTTTTTATAATTAATCTTATTTATTTTAAATTTTCAAAATACAATGGGTCGTAAATCGAGTGTGGACCCAAAATAGGTTAAATATGGGTCATGACTGGGAAATGAAATGTGTTGGATCCAACACTTTGGTTTCAATATTGGTGGGGTTTGGTTTAATGAGTCCGGTCTAATACAAAAATAAAAACTCACATCATATCCATCTATTTTTGAAAATTTAAAACATATAAGCAGAAAAATAAAGTAAAAATAAAAAAAAAAATTAAATTTTAAAACTATTTCCTAAACTAAGCACTTTTGTAACGGAGTTAGGATTTATAACTGATCGCAGTTAATAACAGCGGGCAAATAAATTAGAAAATCAATGGTCATTGTACTAACAGAGCTAATTAGTTTGTCGAAATTCACATAACAATTGCTCATGTAGTAAGAATGACCTATTAGTCACTCGAAATCCTACACATTTTTGATCATATCCTCTAGTGTTTATATATATATATATATATATATATATATATATGTATATATATATATATATATATGTATATGTATATGTATATGTATATGTATATGTATATGTATATGTATACAAAATGTATATAATATATATATATATATATATATATATATATATATATATATATATATATATATATATATATATATATATATATATATAGCAATTAAATATATACAAAAGATTATTTACAATTCAGCATATACAAAACGTCCATAACAAGTTTTCATTCCTCGTCCACCCTATCTAATTGTGACGGCCTAGTTCGCCTCTTATGATAGTAAGAGGCTGTGGTGTGACGCTCTGGCAAAGGTGGTGATTGGTATTGCACACAACAGCCTGGATAAGATGATACACCAATCTCGTCCAAATGCCCGCAATGTGGATATGATGATACATCTAGCTCGTCCAAATGCCTCGGTGGGGATGCACTCGGCTCCTCATCTGTCTCTTGAGCAGCGGGCTCCTCGACATCAGGAATGAAGTTCTCAAATTGAAAACCCCGAAGAATAGTTTGTGCCATCTCTCTGACGGGGGCCTCCTGACTTGTGCGGATCACAGAAGCCACTCCTTGTGCCTTTAACAAGAGGAAATAAATGTTTGCAATTAATCTAGAATTAAAATGAATTATAATCATTTAATTTCATAAAGTAAATATTACTTACAAATGCAGTCATCATAGGTGCAGCGGGTGCGTATTGGACTGCAGCAACAACATGCCGTGGAGTCATCCAACGACGAGTGATCGATAAGAACCATGGTAGATAATCAGGTGTCGTAGGGACACCATTTGCCTGGTCGATCGATATACTTTGACGTAAGTACTTCTGCCTTTGGTCCCATAGCGCGATATGGCACGCATTGATGTCGCTCCAATTCTTCAATACTGGACCCATTCTGTTGGATCGATGAAGATATGCATCTGTGTTGCACTCTGGAGGAATGGCCTGTACCATACCATACTGGCGCAATACGCGCTCAGGTAGGTGTAGCTCGACAATGTCGAAGCATATAAGTGGTACAACGCTTCTCCAGCCCGCCAACATACCTGAATGCTCAAGCAATGCAGCGTATGCCGTAGCAGGGTACGGGTCCCAAGAAAACTTTATAAATAACAAAAATTAATTCATTACAAAGCAAACATAAATCTGAACAAAGTGTAAGGAGAGAATTGGATACCTGATCATCTCTAAGTAGATTTAACTGATCGCGGTAAAAGCCCACACCTTTAGACGTGTGTGTCCGCGTACGCTTGTCAAACAACCATCTTGTTCTCCACGGAACATCTTCAGCTAGCTCTTGGGGATGAGCAACAGCACCACGACCAACAGGCCGCAATGGCTGGCCAACATGTATATGTTCCCAAGCCCAAAACTGTTTACATATAAAGTAAAAAGATAGAATAATAATCAATTAATTGACTTTAAGTAATTCATTGTGCTTACCTGAAGGAGTACTAGTGGTCCAGAAATCTCCTTCACGTTCTTCTTTAATGCACACCATAGGCTTCTATATAAGTACGCCAGTGCCCCAGATCCCTAACTGTATGATCCAATACGCTCACAGGGCTGATCCAATAGGGTTATATATAACATCTGGATCTCGCCGCTACTTTTATCGGCGAAAAAAACAGCACCAATCAAGTAGAATAGGTACGCCTTAGCATACCTCTCAACAGTCACCTCATCCGCATCAACGGGAAGCTCACGGAAGGTTTCAATCACCCATGTGGCCCTCAATGCACTACCTCGACTACGTGGAGGGCGTTGTCCCAATACCCGCTCAACTATATCTTGCCAGCTATGAAGCTGGCGACCAGCTGTGGAAACCGTGACAGTACAATGATGTCCAATAAGGTGATCATTGCCTCACCTAGTGGGAGATGGAAAGTATGTGTCTCTTGGCGCCATCTCTCAACCAACGCCGTGATCATAGCTCGATCAACACGACCATATGCGACTTGATGATAATCATATAGCCTAGCTCTACGAAGGTATGGGATGATACGGTCATCAATCTCCCATGGCGCTGAGTTGGGATGTCTACAGTATAGTGTATCAGTGTCTGAAACCTGGGCATCCCATAATAAAGTGCTGCTATGGTCTTCCTGCAACGTGAGGATGGTAGGGTCATTAGGGCCAGAAGCTGCTGGAACCATGTCGATCTACAAAGCAATGATATTGGTCAACGTAGCCTAAATCGATCCTACGATAGGACTTATTTACTATAGTTAACTATCATGAATCATCTATCCCTAGAACCAACACCTAGATCATATTATACACAAACTACACATTATGGAGAAGTTTTGCTTAATCAAATGTTGAATGGTGTATAACCAACAAAGTATTAACCAACAAAAGCCATAAACATCAAATGCCATCAACAGCAAAAGCCATCAACAAATTATAATGAAATTAAGTATAAAATGCCATCATCGAAAGCCATCAACAAAAGCCATCAAAAGCCATCAACAACAAAAGCCATAAACATCAAATGCCATCATCAACAAAAGCCATCAAATGCCATCAACAAAGTATAAAATGTACAGTATTTACAATAATAAGTATCTTACATTCTTAATCTACATCAAATGCCATCAACATCAAATGCTTTATATCTTAATCAATACCAATAAGTATATGGCCCAAGAGATTCACAAAAAAAAACCTTATTTTGACCATAAAATAAAAGAAAATACGTATATGCCCCAAGAGATTCATCAATAATTATAAACCCTAAAATATCGAAAATAACAAAATAAAAGAAAAGGTTATACCTTTACGCAATCCAAGATCAATTAAGAAGTCTCCAATTGAAAGAAGAAGATGTTTGAGAGCTTTGAGGGTTTCTAATGGAGGGAATGACGATTTTGAACTTGTGAAATTGGGGGAAAATGTATCGAGGAAGAAGACTGTCTGAATTTAGTTTGGGAAAATGGCAATTGCTGACTAGTCAAATTTCAACGTATCTAATCGCCCGCTGTTACTATCAGCGGCCCATGGCATTCTAACTCCAGTCCTTAACTCCGTCAAAAAAGTGCTTAGTTTGGGATATAGTTTCAAAAATTGATTGTTTTTTTTTTATTTTTTTATTTAATTTTTTTGCTTATATGTTTCAAATTTTCTCTATTTTTTAAGTGCAAGATCCAACTCTAATTCATCGGATCTCAAAATTAAGATCCATATCTTTATATTTGGGTGGCGTCTAAACCAAGTTTAACTAGATCGTAGACTTACGACTATACTTTTAAAAAACCAAAAATTATAAAACAAAAAGTGTGTAGGGAAAATAAACCTAATGCGTTATTATTATTTAAATAATATATGAGCTCTAGATAGATATTTAATATATTATAATAGACTCTCTAATTCTCATCTGTTGGACTAGTCTTTTTCGAAAATTCATCTAGATCTTTTTTTCAACAGCTGGTCTTGGGCGAGACCGTCTCAAATTGAGACACGCGTTACATGCTTTCTCTCCTTTTTTTCTTTTATTTTCTGGATATTTTTCAATTCTAATCTTAAATGTATCAATTTTGACCTTAAAGATATCAATTTCAACGTAAAGTAGTACTTAAACATATCAATTAATGTAAAAATTTCAATTTGAACCTATATATAAGTGATCAATTTTGACGTTAAAACAATCGATTTCAACCTAATATAATTGATAGTGATAAGTATTGAATTGTAAGTTGTTATGTAGTTCATTTATTTTGTTTATAATTGATATAGTTAACATCAAAACAGAAACAAGATAAGGTTATAATTGATGCATATTTGGTAATAATTGACAGTTTTAAGTATTGAATTGCATGTTGTTATGTAGTTCATTTATTTTGTTTATAATTGATATAGTTAACATCATAACAGAAACAAAATAAGGTCATAATTGATGCATGTTTGGTAATAATTGTTACTGTTAAGTTTAACACTTACAGTTACATTGTGTTTTTTGTATTGAATTTTTTTACTGTTTTTTTTATTCTGGTATTTATGCTCTTAATATATAAACTGATACTATTGATGGTGTTATTGACCATTCAATTATTGTTTAAAATTCATCCATAGAATGATAAAATAATAACATTTTATTAACTTCGTTCTCAAATTGTGTAACAGAACCATATTTATATAAAAATTGATCAGTTTAACGCCACAATTGATCACATATATGTTCAAATTGAAATTTTTACTTTAATTGATATGTTTAAGTACTACTTTACGTTGAAATTGATATCTTTAAGGTCAAAATTGATACCTTTAAGGTCCAAATTGAAAAATGCTCAGAAAATGAAAAAAAAACCAAAAAAATGGAAATCTGGAGGGCAAAGCGCGCGTGTGTGTTGTACACGTGCCTAACAATGGGCCGGCCCAGATTTAGTCTTAGAGTAGGACGGTCTCGTCCAAGTTTTTGTGTTTTTAATAGTTAATTTTTCAATAGTTCAATATTTAATACTTCCTCCGTTCCATAATACTTGCTACATTTAACTTTTTAGGCAATCCAATGTACTATTTTGTTCATTTATATGTTGAATTATACATATTTGAAAATTATAAAGAGTTTATATTATAAAAGTAGCGATTAGACGATTCAAACAAGATCCCACTTGACTATATTGTTACTTACATATTAACCGCAATATATAAAATAAGCTTAAACGATGAATAGTGCCCAAAAACAAAATGTAGCAAGTATTTCAGAACGGAGGAAGTATATTATAATAGCCTATACAATTAATTGAAATTCTTCCATCATGAGACATTAAGTATATAGGTTCTCACCAGTCACCATATAGTTAACCAATCCCAATCTTTTTGTGAATTTTTGTCTAACATAATGCAATTATGCATATTACAAATTCATTTCTTACTTTTATTAAATAAAGAGATTTGATTTATTATTATTATTATTATTCAATATAAACCACTATTTCACATACGTTTTTAATAACACTATGTGAGCTATTTCACATAACTATTTCACACAACGGTTCATTTACTAAATAGTAAATGCAACTTTTTGGAAAAATTTAATGTGTAAACCGCTAAATCTAATAACAATCTTTAATTCATCTCATATTAAGGATGATTTGAAATGAATAAGAGTTTTTCAATTAAAAAAAAAAAAATTTCACGTGGTAACCTTGTGAGGTTTTTCAAGTGATAACCAAAACTTCTAAAAAAATTCACGTGGTAACCTTGAGGTTTACCAAATTGTTTCACTGTGACCTTTTCGCACAAAAAAACGTTAGCAAAAGTTAATTTCGAAGCTTTAAGGTTGTTGTACTTCTATTTATGCGACTCATCATTTCAAATGCCATCAGTTTCAACATTTTTTTCCAAAACATAAACCCTAACTCTACCATCTTTGAATTTGGGGGAAAAATATGATTTTCTTGAAAGATGGTGAAGTTGGTGTTTATGTTTTGGGGAAAAGCTTGAAACTGATAGCATTTTGAAATGGTGAGTCACATAAATATGCGTACAACAGCTTTAAAGCTTCGAAATTAACGTTAGCTAACATTTTAATGTGCAAAAAGGTTACAGTAGAACAATTTGATAAACCTCAGGGTTACCGTGTGGATTATTTTGAAGGTTTTGGTTATCACATGGAAAATCCAAAACTTCAGAGTTACCACGTGGAATTTCCAAAAAAAAAAAAAATCAAAAATTAGGCTTCGGATAAACTTATTTCCAAAACTATGCGACAAACCAGATCTAATAAAAACGTTGTTAAGGCCAGCAATTTTTAGGCCCATGTGGGTTATATATGAAAATTGTTGTTTAGGCCAGCGTTTTCATTGAATTTCTTTTATTTTTTTTGTTCTCAATGCAGCTTAATATCACTCACTTACACTACGTTTGGATAGCAAATTAGGAGAGAAAAGAAAGGGAGGGAAGGGGGAGGGAAAGAGAGGGAAAATACCTTTGTTTGTATAGAAAGGAAAAGAAGGGAAAAGAAATGAATTTCATTTTCCTTCTAAATCTTTCCTTTTATGGAGAGATTTGGATGTTGACAAAATGAAGGGACTTAATCCCTTCAAATCCCTTCCCTCCAAATTCTCTCCCTCCCTTTTGCTATCCAAATAAGGAAATCTCCATCCCTCCAAATCCATTCTTTTCTTTTCCCTCTATCAAAACAAGGCCTTAAGAATTCGCTGCAGCCTCCAGCGTTTTGCCATGTTGGGTTTTTTTCTCTACAACACCTATAAATACGTACCTACACTAAAATAAAATTAGAATGTTTCCTGAGAGACCATCTATGGCATATACGGCTCTGTCAATAGCCCAACCCAATAGCTGACATGACTATTCAGTTACTCATTTAACAAATAGGCTGGCCCATATTTACCCGTCTATGCTATAGACGGTCTATAGCAAGAATTTGTGAAATAAAATCTAGGGAAATTCCACATGGTAACCGCGAGGTTTTGGGTTTTCCACGTGGTAACCAAAACTTTTCAAAAATCTACGCGGTAACCTTGAGTTTAAATTGTTCCACTGTGACCTTTTTGCACAAAAAAATGTTAGCAAATGTTAATTTTGAAGCTTTAAGGTTGTTGTATGCTTATGTATGCGACTCACCATTACAAATGCCATCAGTTTTAAATTTTTTCCCCAAAATATAAACCTCAATTCTACCATCTTTCATCCAAATCATATTTTTTCTCCCAAATCCAAAGATGGTAGAGTTAAGGTTCATATTTTGGGAGAAAAAGTTGAAACTGATGACATTTTAAATGGAGAGTCACATAAATAGGCGTACATAAAGGAGTTCATTCGGGTGATCGGGTCGGTTTCGAACGACTGTCATTCGGTTCGGTTGTATTTCGGATCAGTTATTGTGATACCCCAGATTTAGCTTGAAAAGAGATTGATAGACTACTCATATTAACAAGGTGCATCATCTTTTCATGGAAGCCCATTTGCTAAGAAATCCACAGTTAAGCGTGCTTGGTGGGTAGCAATCTTAGGATGGGTGACCTCCTGGGAAGTTTTCCGGGTACGCACGAGTGAGGCCAAAATGCGCTGGAAAGACTTGTGCTGGTCTGTGGGGTTAGTCTACAGTCTCCATGAGTAGTCACCGGTGGTCCGTTGGGCTGGGGTGTTACAAATGGTATCAGAGCAACCCTGCGACCGTGGCTGATTGTGTGTTCAGTGCACCTAGCGGGGGAAAAGATCCTGAAATAACGGTCCAACGAGGACGTTGTATTCCGAAGTGGGGGTGAGTGTGATACCCCAAATTTAGCTTGAAAAGAGATTGATAGACTACTCCTATTAACAAGGTGCATCTTCTTTTCATGGAAGCCCATTTCCTAAGAACTCCACAGTTAAGCGTGTTTGGTGGGGAGCAATCTTAGGATGGGTGACCTCCTGGGAAGTTTTTCGGGTACGTACGAGTGAGGCCAAAGTGCGCTGGAAAGACTTGTGTTGGTCTGTGGGGTCAGTCTACAGTCTCCATAAGTAGTCACGGGTGGTCCGTTGGGCTGGGGTGTGACATAGTAGAAGAATTAGTAAAGACAAAGTATTTCGAGTTATTTTTGTGCTAGTAAAGCCTATGTAAGGACGAATCATAATGACTAAGGTTTATCGCCTATGATCCTAAAGGATCATATTTGGGTTGGATTTAACGAATCTGCAGTATTGAGAAATTTTCTTATGTGATATGGAGTTAGACTAATATGTTGAGAGAAGTTTTATGAATGGATAGTAAGTTATAATTCAGACATGAGTGTTTTATTTGGAGATCATACAGTTATAATTGAGAATATAACAAGTTCATTTGGATGTTAATAAGTGTAAACATAATTTGATGATGGAGTGTCATTGATGAATATATGATACATCGTCGAAACTAGTAGTGTGACATCAACAAAAGTTTTAAAGGATCTAGAGTGGAAGATTTAGGTTATTAAAATGGCATGGTTTATATATATTGAGAATAGTGTTTTAGGTTTATGATATTGGATTATGATTATTCGAGACAATAAAACTGCAAAAGTGATTTAGTAATATGTGTCAGGACTTTAGGGTAATGATTACAATGCCGCTTGGAGGAAAAATGCGATGTCAAGGTTTAAACTATGATATCAAGTTTATTCAATGCATGAGGTGAATTATGTTGAGTAGGTAATGAGTACAACGGGAATCAACATAGGTTAGAACTGTAAAATTTATGTTCAAGGTTCTTATGAGTTTTATACTAGATTCGACATGGGTTAAAATACTTATAAATGGTTGAATTTCTATTGATAGCTCGAGGATATGTTACAAGCACATACTTTAGACTTTGGAGGTTATTAGGATGATATGCAAGATTTGAGGAAGATTTCTTATAATTGTCTTACTTTTGAAGCATTGTATAGTCTTAGCTGTCATGGCGGTAGATGGAATTGATAGTTTCGATATTGTAGTTGTCGAACCACCTTTGATTCTAGAGATGATCGAACACGTTCAGTTGATACATAAGAGGATGAGAGCAGCTTAGGATAGGTAAAAGAACTACGCAAATCGGCAACGTCAACCTATTGAGTTCGAAGTCGGGGATAAGGTATTCCTTCAGGTTTCACTAATTAGGGGAGTGATGAGATTTGGGAAGAATTTTAAAGTCAGTCTGAGGTTCTTTGGATCCTACGAAATTCTTGAGGCTATATATATAAAGCAGCTTAAAGTCTCGTTTTACAAGTCGCTTGATATGTTCTATGTATCTCAGCTAAGAGAGTACATCAGAGATGACTCACGCGTTCTTTAGCTCGAGCAGCTTAATCGTGATGACACCTTGCAGTCGAGGAGACACATGTTTAGATTTTAGATAGGATGACGCACAGTACACATCGAGGTAGTGTAGCACTTGTGAAGTGCGATGGTCTAACCACGTTATCGAAAAAATCGCATGGGAAGCAGAGGACGCTACGAAACACGTTTATTTGAGTAGTATTAAGTTTATCGTTATAACTATTACATCTCCATAGGTTGCTCATAGGTAAATTAGATGACGAACTTTATTCCAAGTTGGGTAGAATTGTAAGATTTCGGGGTATGCTATGTCTAGGTAGAAGTACTAAGGTTAGTTAATTTAGTTAGTTAAAATAGTTGCTTGGGTTAGGTTTATCATGTTAGTACTTATGAAATATTAAGTTGAATTGTGAAGTCAAGACTTTGGGATTCAATATAACTTCGAGGACGAAGTTCATTTCGAGTTGGGTAGAATGTAAACATTCGAGAAAGTATTTCGGAATTTTAAAATAAATAAATAATAATAATAATAATAATGACAATAAAAATAAATAAAATACCCCTTTCTTCCCTTCCTTTTGCGTGAAAACCAAAAACCCACACCCTCCTTCTTCCTCTCACTCGTTTCGAACCCAGCAAAAAAACCAAATACCCCAAACCCCTCTTCTTTCTTCTCTCATCTTCATTCGAACAAAAACCCCTTCCATGGAGTCTGGATGCCGGTTGTTCCTCGTCACTTGAAGCTTTCTTCGAAAAACAACAATGGCAACCCCTTAAATTTCCTTTGAAATCCGAAAACAGCAATCAAGAAGCAACTATGCAACACTTCACCTTCTTCAGATTTCCTCTGTGTTTCAAAGTGCCATTTACTTCGCTTGGAATCTTGAACAATAAACACCCATTTTATTACTTCTCATTCTCTTCAATTCCTCTTATGTTCGAAATTAATGAAACGATATCATGTATGTTCTTCCTTTTCCTTTTCTTTGATTTCTGAAACTAATATTGCAACTATCGCCTTCATCTTTATCTGAATGTTTGAAACCCTAATCAGTGGGTAAATTCCCTCTTTTCACACATTAGGGAAAAACAAGAATTATTCAAATCTACATCTGATTATTCGCAAGAAGCATCGCAAGCCTTCCCCTTCTTTGCCTTTGATTTTCGAAGAAACTAGACATAATAAAGTAGATGTCGAAGGTGACAAGCCAAGCCAATGGCGTTTGTGTTCAGTAATCTTCACCGACGCCCAAAGTCCTCAAGGAAGGTAGCCAAATTCTTTTGTTTAACTCTGAATTTTTCATATATACATTATGTTTATGTCATTGTATATATTTCCTTTCATTTCATAAAATAATCCTTCTCACATTTAATTATTTCAAGAATTATTGCTAATTGATGGTAGAATAGTAGAAATTGAGATTGCGAAATTATTGAGAAATACTTGTAAGATTACATGTTGGGTTGAGTTTATCGGATCTTGATGGTTAGTATGGAAATTATGAATATTTAATTAAAGAAATTGATGGAAAATGTTTATTAAATTCTTTTGAGAATTACTAATTTTGGGTATGAATGAGTGATGGTGTTTGATTGGTTATTAAAAGAGGATGATGACAGTTGAAGAATCTTTAAAATAATGTAAACTGGTGTAGATAGCCGTTATAATATTTTAATGACGTTTTGGGGTCTGAGTTAGAACAACGCACAAGTCATATATGATTAGAAATGTTAGATATGGTCTTGGTTTGGTATACAGTATAGGAGGAGATGTAATAAGTTATATGTTAGTATAGTTGCATCGTATGCACCCTGGTGACGTTACATTTATCGTTATGCTTCAGGAAACAATATCTTTGTCGAACCATTCTAGTTCATAGTTGTGAAGCGCACTCAACTCTTTGAAGCATCTGGAAGGTGAGTAGTAGCAGTCCCTTAAAGGGGCTGGCCAGACTATGTTTTGTAAATTGTTTTATCAAAGTTGTGGAATTTTATAATGTTGAGACAATTGCGTTATGAATGATTATGCTGATATTGATATGGTCAATGGATCGGGCTCACGAGCTGGTCATTGACGGAGTAGAGGGAAAACCTCCCTTACTCCCTATTTTGAGGCGAATTGTCATTCAAATATTGACTAGCCTCACCCGAGAGTGACATAGCCTTAGAGCTATGGATGTTCCTCTCAACTAGACTCCCTGTGCGAAGATCCGTTATTCAAGCTATCGAGTTAGCATCGGTTTGGTGTCAGTTGAAGTTCGTGTCGAGTGTTAATCGATGTCGGGTTGTCATCGGTTAATAATTCATTCGGTTTTGTCGGGTACAGATCGGGTTCGGTTTTTTAAAAAACTGAATTCGGCTACGTATTACTAATTACTATCAATCGAGTCAATATCAAATTAAGTTGTTAGTTATTTTTTAATTGATGACAAGATTCCCTTTACTTAAAGCAAAATAGTTAAAATGCAAATCAATTACTAAAAATTACTTTGTTACTTTTAATTGTTTGACCGAAAATTAAAATTATAAATTTCTATCAATTTTCATCAAATACGATTTAAAGTAGTTAAATAAACATTAACCATTGATTATTAACTCTACATAAATATATGAAACTATGTAATTATAAAATTTAATTTATTAAAATATCTATCACTACATTAGATTAACTAATAAGATGATTGAATATGAGTCTATCATACTTCTATGTTAAAAATTAGTTCAGGTTTAAAGCAATTCGATCTAAAATTCGTTCAGGTTAAGTCGGTTTTAGCCGGATCGAGTTCGGTTTCAACCATGATTCAAGTCGGATATGACTCGAGTCGGTCATTTTTAGGTTCGGGTAATCTCCGTTAATGGTTATGTGCCGGTTACAAAAATCGGTTACAGTTCGAGTTCAGTTTTCCCATTTTCGGTTGTCAACCGGTTTGGGTACAACATCGGTTCGTATCCGTTCGATAAACCTAAAAAAGGAATACATTTCGAGTCAGTTTACTTTTGGTTTCAGTTCGGGTTTTCGAGTCAGGTCACTTTTGAACAACTCTAGGCGTACAACAACCTTAAAGCTTCGAATTATCGTTTGCTAACGCTTTGCTAACGTTTTATGTGCAAAAAGGTCATAGTGGAACAATTTGGTAAACCTCAGGTCACCGTGTGAATTTTTCAAAAGTTTTGGTTACCACGCGGAAAACCCAATACCTTTGGGTTACCACGTGGAATTTCCCTAAAATCTATATTCCAATTTTCCTCAAACTTCTCATTCAAACACCCAATATAAACAAATTATATAACGTTAAATATACAAATATATACAATTGTCTTAGAGTGTAAAGTTATACAATGTAAATAACATTTTATAGCGTACACACACACACCACACAAACACACACACACACATCGAAGACCCAATCATCGCTTCTTCAGGCGGTAGGACCCCGAATATCCTATGTAGGGAAGGTAACGGGTCGGATCAGGATCGGGTCCAAGTGGACCCGAATCCTGATCCGTTTTTAAAGGGAGGATCTAGGCCCGGATCCAGATCCGCGGTTGGCAAGACCCAGATCCGGATCCACGGATCCTACGGATCCAGCATCGGGTCCGATTCCAAAACGGGTCCAAACTTATTTCGCGAGTTTGATTGAATTTTGCTTCGTATATCTATTGTGATGGAGTTTTAGACATTAATTAATGATAATAATGTATAAAAAAATGTAAGGGTTTGTAGCAAGCTCAATCATCCCCTCTTATTTTTTATTTAAGTTCATATATTTTATAATAATGTACATTATATTTATATTAATAACAAGAAAAATGAAAAACAAATGTAAATAAGGTAAACACAAGAGCATGTAGAGTTGGACAAAATGTCATATGTGAACTTAAAATTTTAAAGAAATGAGAAACAAAAATAAGAAGCAGTTAATAATAGAACACAATTTTTTTTAAAAAAATGAGTATAAGCAAACAAGTAGCAAGCACAAATGTTCAGTATTCAGTTAGTATTATATATAATTGGATCATTCCCCAACAACAGCCACCAAGTTTCCTCAATTTCAATTAAACAGCCTCGAACTTCGTTTATCCCCAACAACAGCCGCCAACTTACAAAATGTGACATCGAAACAACCAACCACCCTAAATTACCGGTTATAACCCATTTCTTACCTTTGACCAACCCCAGTTACCGTTGACTTTAATTTTAAAACAATCCCTCTAACTCTAGTTAATTCCCTAACCCAACCTTCATCAACTACAACCTCCATTGAAGGCAAGTTCTTCATTCTTTCTCTTTACTTAGGTTTTCATTCTTTTTTGGTGTTCTTTAGACCAAAAAGATTTGCACTTTCCCATTATTTCTTCTTTGGTGCAAACAGACAACATTTTAAACTTGACAAACAAGATGATATTCTTCATTTGAGCGAAAAAAACCCAGACAAATAGCACTTAACACAAGAAACTTAAGATTTCAAGAAATAATAGCATCCATGAGATAAATCAAAGACAGATTCTCATGATTTTAAAAAAATCGACAACAAGAATGAATAATTGAAGGAACGAATACAATAACAGTAAGTTAGCAATCAAATTTACTCAGAAATAAAAAAACCCAGAAAAACAACATTTCAATTTGTATGAAAATCTAAATTTAGCAAAAGACCCACTAAAATTAAAGTGAAATGGGAAATTTAGGGTTCAAATCAATTTGTGAAGAGAAAAATTTGTGAAATGGAGTTATTGATGTGAAATTTGCAGAGGAATTAAACATGAGAAGTAATCAAATCAATTACCCAAATCAATTACCCAATAAAGAATGAAAACCTAAGTAAAGAGAAAGAATGAAGAACTTACCTTCAATGGAGGATGTAGTTGATGAAGATTGGGTTTGGGCATTAACTAGAGTTAGAGGGGATTGTTTTTAAATTTAAGGTCAACGGTTTTTGGGGTTGGTCAAAGGTAAAAAATGGGTTTTTACCGGTTATTTTTTGGATTGGCTGTTTCGATGTCACATTTTGTAAGTTGGTGGCTGTTGTTGGGGATAAACGAAGTTCGAGGCTGTTTAATTGAAATTGAGGAAACTTGGTGGCTGTTGTTGGGGAATGATCCTATATAATTTTTTAGTTTCAAAAATCAAAACGGGTCCTACGGATCCACAGATTTGGGTCCAGATATTTTTTTGAGACGCAGATTCAGATCCGCTAAAACGGATTCGGGTCCACGGGATCCGTGTCGGATCCAAGATTCGTTGCCATCCCTAATCCTATGTATATGATCTTTTGTATGGCTCTGACTATAGGTTTGGTGAATTTTTCAAAAGTTTTGGTTACCACGCGGAAAACCCAATATCTCAGGGTTACCGTGTGAATTTTTCAAAAGTTTTGGTTTACCACGTGGAAAACCTAATACCTCAGGGTTAACACGTGGGATTTCCAGAAAATCTATATTCCAATTTTCCTCAAACATCTCATTTAAACACCCAATATAAACAAATTATATAACATTAAATATACAAATATATACAATTGTCTTAGAGCGTAAAGTTATACAATGTAATTAACATTACATAGTACGCGCGCACGCACACACACACCACACAAACACACACACACACAAACACACATACACCAAAGACTCAATCATCACTTCTTCAGGCGGTAGGACCCAGAACATCCTATGTATCTGATCTTTCGTATGGCTCTGACTAGGTTTGGTGACTGCCCTCCCACTCACCGGTAAGTTGATAAGCAGGCCCGTCGAAGGCCCTGTGCAAGCAGCCCAGTAGCACAGGGCCCCCAAAATTTTGAGGCCCAATCTTTCATCCTTCTATTCTCTAGATTTCTACATTTCCTTTAATACTCTCTAAATCTTCAATCTTCCTTTAAATTTTTCCTACTTTCTTAATTAATTTTTTTTGTTTTTCCCAAAAATTTTCAATATTCCAAATTAAAATTATACCTTCGATTCTTCGTCTCTTCGAATCCTCCATTACAACGGGCATGAAATTAATTTCGTTTAAGCATAATATTTTTTATTAGGGCCCAATTTCAAAGTTTAGAACAGGGCCCCCAAAATCATTAAGACGGCCCTGTTGATAAGTATAGCAAAATCAGGCAGTGTGATGGTCGCTTCACCGACTGACATATGAAAGGTGTGCATCTCAGGTCTCTGATACACGCGCTTATCACGCGTGTTTCGCACCTATTTTTAATTGATTCTTATTCTTTGTCGTGCATATCTTACATAACTTAGGCCTTTAATCGTCAAATTTTATGATTTACGCTTGTGGTGTAGTGGTTTCATTGATTTCAGGTGTTTTTAGCCAAATTCGATGAGGTTTTAAGGTGATCGGGCGCTTATCGGACCTCGGGATTCAAAACCCGAACCTTCGGATTAAAAGTTTTCGAGCCATCACAAGCACTAATTATATTTATCGTCTTACTCTCGAAGGCTTGGTGACCTTATGAACTAAGTTAGTGACTAAAGGGAAGTCACATTAATTAAAAGAAGGTCAACCAAAGAAATGCTACAACTTTCGATCATCAAATGCAAAAGGGTCCACTTATAATGATCATATCTTTAAACACACTTGGAATTTGATATATATTTTTATTGGAGATTAAACTTGGGTCCGTTAGCTTCGAAACGACTGGTCACATGCCCAATTCTGATAAGAAACGACCAAGTTATGGCATTTCAAAGACGTAGTGCGCATCAGGAACAAACCAGTCGACTGGTCGACTGGTACCAGTCGACCCGACTGTTTCAGGCCTGACAGCTACAGTTCCAATTTTTGTCCGTCTACTTTTGCCTCTTGCTTCCACCACTCTTTCCCCTTGCGTGCTTCAGACCTCCAACACCTGTGAATCAGCTACTCATGATGAAGGGGTTGCTTGTTTGACCACCATTGTAATCATCATGAATCCAAGTGGGAAAAGCTCATCAAATTGGCTATAAATACCCCAAAGTTCTCAAGGAAACACACACCATTCAGCCCATAAGCTGAACCTACTCCATTCTCTCTTCTCTCTAAGTTTGTTAAGTTCAATTGTATGCTTAAACACTAATCCATTCCAGAATCTTGTAGTAGTACTCTCATTTAAACACTTTTATTTGGTATTATTCTCTTAAAGACCAAGCCTTGAAGTTGTATTATTGTAGCAAGACATTAGTAGTTGTAACAATCTTTCTTTGGTAATTTATCAAGCATTTTCCAGATTTTGTGGGTTTACTTTAGCATTTGGTTTGAAGTAATTTCTTGGGTTGAATATTGAAAGCTCTTATTCATTTGTGTGATTGTCATCCCCCTCCTTAGTTGAGGGTAGTAAGTCTCTTTAAACTTAATTTTCTTCTTTGTTGTTGTTTGCTCTAGGAATATGATCATGATAATTTATGTGTTTATGTTAAGTACCAACATGAGTGAGTAGTTACCTTTCTAGAGTTTGGGGATGTAGTTAGCTAATTATTTTGCCTATGGGGTAATGGGTTGATCATGGATATGTACATAAAGGAATATGTGAGTTCCATGGTAAGGAATCGGAAGTCCATTTCGATCTCCATCCATGGACGATTTATGTTGCTTGAATGTTTGAATGCTTGGGAAATATGAATTCATGCTAGTAATGAGTAGCCCGGAAGCTAACTTTATTAGGATTCCTTTGAGGCCTAGCCCGTCCTTAGGATGATGAACCATGTCTATCTTGTATGATTCTTTCTTGTTTTAACATAAATTGGAGGTCAAGAGCATGTATTAGAAAGTTGTTAGTATGGTCGAGTTATACGCCCAGAAGCCGAATCTCCTAAACCATATTAGTAACTATATAGTTCCTATACCTAGAAGTTGTGGAGCTAAATTAGAAAGACCTTTCTTATCATACAATGGTTAAAAACATATTTTCAACCCATCCCTTTAGCAATCTAAGAAGCTAAAATCCCCAAACTCTAGTCTTTTTATATATTGTTTAAAACTTGATATTGGAAACTTGTTGTCACCTTAAAATCGAAAACCATAAATCTTTCTTGTCATTTAAACTCATTTTGACCAAAACATTTCCCTGTGGACCGACCCCTTACTTACCGCTAATGCTAGTCATTAGGGTTACTTAAGGCGAATATAATTAATTGTGTAGACCGGGCCTAGTTAAATAATCAACGACCTACGGTTCCGCGCGACCTACCAATTTGGCGCCGCTGCCGGGGAAATGTGTGTCAAAATTAGTCTTCGTGACAATTGTTAAATATTGTGAATATTGTGAATATTTGTATTTTAGTTTGTGATAGTCAGTGCTAACAATCTCTTTCTAGTGGTGGTTGCATGAGCATAAGCCGCAGGAGAAATCAAGAAATTGAAACTTTCATTCCGGAGATAGACCGGTATCTTCGCCATCTTCGCCAAGCCACCCGCCAACCCAACATCATTGAGGAGGGTAATCCAAGTACCCCTCCTTACTCCCCACCACCATCACCATCCAACAGTGATACACGAAGTGAGCACCATATGGAGAATCAAGCTCTTTTTGGGCAATTTGGTACACCCGGGAACTATGAACCACAAGGGGGGATTAGGCTTCCTACCACAAATACCAACTACCAAATCCATCCTCAAAACACGAGAACCGTTAGAGAGGAGGTATTTTCGGGGATGAAAAATGAGTGTCCGCTTGAGCATCTAGAGAAATTCACCGAGCTTTGTGACCTCATGCCGGTGTGTACCGATAGCCCGGATTACGTGAAGATGCATCTCTTTCGCTCTAGTCTTGCAGGAAATGCGAAAGATTGGTATAAGTGTCTTGAGCCCAATTCTTTGACTACATGGGGGGAGGTAAAGAAAGCCTTTCTAGAGAGATTCTACCCATCCGTAAGAACCCAAGATTGGAGAAAGAAAATTGCCGGGTTTACTCAGGATGATGATGAAACTCTAGCCGAAGCATGGAACCGTTTCAAGAGAATGTTAAGGGCTTGTCCTCACCATGAGTACGGGGAAAACCACCTCAATACCTTCTTCTATGATGGCCTTCTCCCACATACCAAGGCATTGCTAGATTCAAGTGTGGGAGGACAATTGTGCAAAATCCCTCAAAATCAAGTGAGGGCGCAAATCGAAGAAGTGGTCAAGAATTCATCGTGGGGCAATCAAGGGAGAGCTAGAACCAAAGGGATGTACGAAGTGAAGAACTCAGATTCTCTAGAAAGCAGAATTGAAGCCTTGTTGGACAAGAAGTTGGCTCAATTAAGTCTTGATAAACCTTCGAAAGTATCAGTCGTCCAAACTCCCAACTTCACCTGTGATATTTGTGGAGGAACAAATCATGATACATCTTATTGCGGAGGGTCCAATTCGGAACATGTTGCAGCCTTGAGTTATGGAAATCAAAACCAAGCCTCCAATTCCCAAGGGGGGCGTGGTTACCATCAAAATTCGAATCAAGGAAGGTGGAACAACCAGGGGTATAACAATGAGCCTTACAAGCATCCGAATGCTAGGAACCAAGGTCCATCTAATTTCAACCAAGGGCCTAAGGGGGGTCAGGTTCCATTCCCAAAGGAACAAGCTCCCGCTTGGGGTATGGAGATCATGTCCCAGTTGCAAGGCATAACCCAAAGCAATCAAAACCTCAACCAGCAGATATCTGAAATTCAAGCTCATCTCAGGGTAGTGGATAATCAACTGGCTCAGCTAGCCAACCCTCATCCACAACCCTTGTTTCCAGGAAATCCCCAACCGAACCTGATCAACCAAACACCTCCGCACACCGCAAAGGCGATTTATTTGAGATCTGGGACCTCATACAAGGAACCGAAAATGCCAAGGGAAGATGAGTATGTCAATCAAGAGAAAGGTGAGGAACTAAGTGAGAGTGAAAAAAATAAGATTGATGGTGAGAAAGAAAAGATTGAGGAGAAAAATGAAAAGGGTGATAAAAATGAGGTAGAAAAAGGTGAGGAGAAAAATGAAAAGTGTGAAAAAAATGAGATTGAGAAAAATAAAAAAATTGAAAAAAGAGAGAAAAAGAAAGAAGGGTTATTGAGAGAACCCGAAAGAGTGTATGTGCCACCAGTTCCATTTCCATACCGGAAGGTAGAGAAACAGCTCGATGTGCATTTTAAAAGATTCATTGAAAAGTTGAGCCAAATGGAAATGAAGATACCATTTCTTGAAGCAATGGAGCAGATGCCCAAATATGCTAAGTTCCTCAAAGACCTCCTTTCAAACAAAAGGAAGTTAGAGGAGGAAGTCATCAACTTGCCCCACCAAGTAAGCAAGATTGTCCAGGGTAATCTGCCAAAGAAAGAAAGAGATCCAGGGCCATTCAATCTTCCAGTGAAGTTGGGTCACCTCGAGCCAAAGGGGGCTCTTGCGGATCTTGGTGCTTCTATTAGTCTTATGCCTTTATCCATTGCTAAAAGGCTTGTGTTTGATCTTCAACCTTCTCGGAAAACAATCCAACTTGCAGATCGCAGCATTAAGGTACCTTATGGTGAGTTTGAAGATATCCCGATACAAGTTGGGCATTTGGTGGTGCCATGTGATTTTGTTGTGATAGAGATGGAAGAGGACCCCTACACACCTCTTATACTTGGGAGGGCAGCTCTAAAAACCCTCAATGCTCTTATCAACTGCAAAGATGACACCATCACGGTGGAGGTAGCAAAGGAGAAATTGGTCTTTCAGTTTTCAAAGACCACCAAAATGCCATTGATGGAGCAAGCTTGTCGTATGGAGGTGATTGATAGTGAAGTGGCCTGTTTTGCCAAGAGAATAGATATCAAAGACCCCCTTGAAGAGGTCCTATGTGATGAAAGTGGAAGCCTGTCTGAAGAGGCAATGTTTTTTGAGAAGGAACTTGATAAAGCTCAAACTTGCTGAAAAGATGATGGGTTGATTTCTTGTGATGAAGTGAGGAGATATGATAATGAGAAAAAGAAGAAGTTGATTGATGTTGAGAAGGAGAAGTTTGTTCTCGTGCACCCCGAAAATGATGATGAAGCTGATGGTATTGACAAGCAACCCCGCAAGAGGAAGCGGGTGAGAAAAAGAAAGAAAAAGATCTACAAAAAGAAGAAGATGGCTCCACCTAAGCTTGGGGGAGCCCCATGTTTGAGTACTCATCCGGGTGGCCTCGGTTCTATATTGCTCACCTCCGCCACTACTGCGAGGTGGAGAGTTTTGGGTCACCATGTACGAGGCGATCGAGATGCTAGGAGTGAGTCCACTCCTAGCTCAGGTATGGTTTCTTTCCCTAGCTTTTCATTTGCTGTTTGAGCTGGTGGTTAGCTGGGTCGAACTTAACGACGTTAAACAAAAGTACTTGCGGGAGATAACCCGATATTTGATGTTGTCTTTATGATGTTTGTTTTGTTTTCTTTAGTTCCAATAATGCCTATCTTCCGTTCTTTTGGTTTTTCTTTTGCCTTCCCCATCGCCGAGACGGCTCTTGAGCTAGCTTGGGGGAGGATGCGCTTACGCTTTCAAAACCTCGAAAGATTTGCATTATTGTAACTATTGTTTAGCTTTTCTTTTAGTTCTTCGCATGTTTAGTTTGTCTAGTTTTTGTTTCATGTTGCTTGTATAGTTTCATGTTTAGGTTGTATAGTTAGTGTTTTTATCCTTGCTTCCAATAAATGGTGGAGTTGTGAGCCTAGCATGCAAGCTTCTGTCGTGCACATTCATGTCCCTACGCAAACTCGTATTTCTTTAGCCTTGTGCACGTTTTGGGACCTAGAGTCTGGCATATTTTCCAAATAGCTTGGGGGAATTGGGTTTGCTTGGTTGATGACTTGGTTGTCTACCTTTAGAGGCACATTTCGACTAGCTTGTGAGTATTGAGCCTTCTTGGACTCCTTGCGAGTTCCATTCATTTTGTGTGCTAGTTAGGGGATCTAAGTATTGTGTCGGTTCTTCTCCAGCATAGTCGACTTTTCTTGAGACCGAGGATGATAACACGTTCGCTAGATTATTGCTACATAGCCAAATAGCCTACCTTGTACGTAATTGACATTAGGATAAGCCAAGTTTTTGCCTTTTCCTTTCTTTTTGTAGCCACATTATTTAGCCTCCACATGTGCCAAATGTTCCCTCTTTTTACCTAGAGGATAGTTTAGTGATGGTGAGTTTGTTGTGTGCTACGTTGATGAGTAGATTTTTGGTTATGATATTATGGTTGTTGGTTTGTATGACTCTATTCATTCGTGTCCAGCTCTTATTGTTTCTCCCTTCATCCTCCAGTGCTTACATAGTGATTATTCATGCACATTATTTGGTTGAGGAGACCTTTCTCTTGTTCTTTATTGAGTTTTCATACACATATTTATCTAGTTGAGTGAGAAGGTCTATATGTCATTTTGGGAAATGAGCTTAGGAAACACATGTTATTATGAGATTTCACATTTTTGATAAGTGTTTGATGATAGAGATCATTTGTGAGTTTATTTGGGTTATTGATGGTTGATGGATATAGTATTCTTTGATTTATCATGAGATGTTTGTGGTAGTTTTGTTTAGGGTCACTTGCTATCCTCTACTTAGCTCCACATTCCCAAATGCATCCCACCGTAACCCTAAGCCAACATTACAACCCTGTGCTAACCTGTTCGACTTGGTTCGATTAGTTTGTTCTGTGCTGGAGTTAGATATGTCACAATCCCCATGATTTTCCCCTGTTAGGTGTTTGATTCCCGACTCATCTTTAGTCGGAAGATTATGAGTGAAACACGAACCATAATCAAACACATGAGCGCCATTGCATATTTCTCATATCTTTTGAGAAACTACCCGGGGAGCGTAGATTTGTGACCTCTCTAAGTAGTGGGTGGCATAGCCTTTGATGTAGCTTACTCTAGTGATCTCAAGCTTGAGGAATTGTTCATTCTCTTTGGTATTGCGCTCTTTGAGACCATCGTACTTGCACACCTATGGCTAGGGAAGAGTCTTGCCCATGCACATGCTTGTATTGTTTTGCTTTCCGCTCACCACGTATGTTTGCTTTGGATTTGTGGGTCTCCTTCTGAAAACCCTCACGAGACCTTACTCGTCCTCTCTGGGAGACCTTGAGGTTTAAAGGGCTTGTCGGACGTGCTAAGTGCGACCGTGATTCCTATGACAGTGAGTTTTAGGTTTTATTGCTTTGGTAGTTTAGTTTTGCTTTGTTTTTATAGTTAGTTGTTTTGGGATGCCCATGTGCTTTCATGTTTTCCTACCTAGTCTCTTTGCTAGGGACTAGCAAAGGTTTGGCTTGGAGGAGTTTGATACACGCGCTTATCACGCGTGTTTCGCACCTATTTTTAATTGATTCTTATTCTTTGTCGTGCATATCTTACATAACTTAGGCCTTTAATCGTCAAATTTTATGATTTACGCTTGTGGTGTAGTGGTTTCATTGATTTCAGGTGTTTTTAGCCAAATTCGATGAGGTTTTAAGGTGATCGGGCGCTTATCGGACCTCGGGATTCAAAACCCGAACCTTCGGATTAAAAGTTTTCGAGCCATCACAAGCACTAATTATATTTATCGTCTTACTCTCGAAGGCTTGGTGACCTTATGAACTAAGTTAGTGACTAAAGGGAAGTCACATTAATTAAAAGAAGGTCAACCAAAGAAATGCTACAACTTTCGATCATCAAATGCAAAAGGGTCCACTTATAATGATCATATCTTTAAACACACTTGGAATTTGATATATATTTTTATTGGAGATTAAACTTGGGTCCGTTAGCTTCGAAACGACTGGTCACATGCCCAATTCTGATAAGAAACGACCAAGTTATGGCATTTCAAAGACGTAGTGCGCATCAGGAACAAACCAGTCGACTGGTCGACTGGTACCAGTCGACCCGACTGTTTCAGGCCTGACAGCTACAGTTCCAATTTTTGTCCGTCTACTTTTGCCTCTTGCTTCCACCACTCTTTCCCCTTGCGTGCTTCAGACCTCCAACACCTGTGAATCAGCTACTCATGATGAAGGGGTTGCTTGTTTGACCACCATTGTAATCATCATGAATCCAAGTGGGAAAAGCTCATCAAATTGGCTATAAATACCCCAAAGTTCTCAAGGAAACACACACCATTCAGCCCATAAGCTGAACCTACTCCATTCTCTCTTCTCTCTAAGTTTGTTAAGTTCAATTGTATGCTTAAACACTAATCCATTCCAGAATCTTGTAGTAGTACTCTCATTTAAACACTTTTATTTGGTATTATTCTCTTAAAGACCAAGCCTTGAAGTTGTATTATTGTAGCAAGACATTAGTAGTTGTAACAATCTTTCTTTGGTAATTTATTAAGCATTTTCCAGATTTTGTGGGTTTACTTTAGCATTTGGTTTGAAGTAATTTCTTGGGTTGAATATTGAAAGCTCTTATTCATTTGTGTGATTGTCATCCCCCTCCTTAGTTGAGGGTAGTAAGTCTCTTTAAACTTAATTTTCTTCTTTGTTGTTGTTTGCTCTAGGAATATGATCATGATAATTTATGTGTTTATGTTAAGTACCAACATGAGTGAGTAGTTACCTTTCTAGAGTTTGGGGATGTAGTTAGCTAATTATTTTGCCTATGGGGTAATGGGTTGATCATGGATATGTACATAAAGGAATATGTGAGTTCCATGGTAAGGAATCGGAAGTCCATTTCGATCTCCATCCATGGACGATTTATGTTGCTTGAATGTTTGAATGCTTGGGAAATATGAATTCATGCTAGTAATGAGTAGCCCGGAAGCTAACTTTATTAGGATTCCTTTGAGGCCTAGCCCGTCCTTAGGATGATGAACCATGTCTATCTTGTATGATTCTTTCTTGTTTTAACATAAATTGGAGGTCAAGAGCATGTATTAGAAAGTTGTTAGTATGGTCGAGTTATACGCCCAGAAGCCGAATCTCCTAAACCATATTAGTAACTATATAGTTCCTATACCTAGAAGTTGTGGAGCTAAATTAGAAAGACCTTTCTTATCATACAATGGTTAAAAACATATTTTCAACCCATCCCTTTAGCAATCTAAGAAGCTAAAATCCCCAAACTCTAGTCTTTTTATATATTGTTTAAAACTTGATATTGAAAACTTGTTGTCACCTTAAAATCGAAAACCATAAATCTTTCTTGTCATTTAAACTCATTTTGACCAAAACATTTCCCTGTGGACCGACCCCTTACTTACCGCTAATGCTAGTCATTAGGGTTACTTAAGGCGAATATAATTAATTGTGTAGACCGGGCCTAGTTAAATAATCAACGACCTACGGTTCCGCGTGACCTACCAATTTGGCGCCGTTGCCGGGGAAATGTGTGTCAAAATTAGTCTTCGTGACAATTGTTAAATATTGTGAATATTGTGAATATTTGTATTTTAGTTTGTGATAGTCAGTGCTAACAATCTCTTTCTAGTGGTGGTTGCATGAGCATAAGCCGCAGGAGAAATCAAGAAATTGAAACTTTCATTCCGGAGATAGACCGGTATCTTCGCCATCTTCGCCAAGCCACCCGCCAACCCAACATCATTAAGGAGGGTAATCCAAGTACCCCTCCTTACTCCCCACCACCATCACCATCCAACAGTGATACACGAAGTGAGCACCATATGGAGAATCAAGCTCTTTTTGGGCAATTTGGTACACCCGGGAACTATGAACCACAAGGGGGGATTAGGCTTCCTACCACAAATACCAACTACCAAATCCATCCTAAAAACACGAGAACCGTTAGAGAGGAGGTATTTTCGGGGATGAAAAATGAGTGTCCGCTTGAGCATCTAGAGAAATTCACCGAGCTTTGTGACCTCATGCCGGTGTGTACCGATAGCCCGGATTACGTGAAGATGCATCTCTTTCGCTCTAGTCTTGCAGGAGATGCGAAAGATTGGTATAAGTGTCTTGAGCCCAATTCTTTGACTACATGGGGGGAGGTAAAGAAAGCCTTTCTAGAGAGATTCTACCCATCCGTAAGAACCCAAGATTGGAGAAAGAAAATTGCCGGGTTTACTCAGGATGATGATGAAACTCTAGCCGAAGCATGGAACCGTTTCAAGAGAATGTTAAGGGCTTGTCCTCACCATGAGTACGGGGAAAACCACCTCAATACCTTCTTCTATGATGGCCTTCTCCCACATACCAAGGCATTGCTAGATTCAAGTGTGAGAGGACAATTGTGCAAAATCCCTCAAAATCAAGTGAGGGCGCAAATCGAAGAAGTGGTCAAGAATTCATCGTGGGGCAATCAAGGGAGAGCTAGAACCAAAGGGATGTACGAAGTGAAGAACTCAGATTCTCTAGAAAGCAGAATTGAAGTCTTGTTGGACAAGAAGTTGGCTCAATTAAGTCTTGATAAACCTTCGAAAGTATCAGTCGTCCAAACTCCCAACTTCACCTGTGATATTTGTGGAGGAACAAATCATGATACATCTTATTGCGGAGGGTCCAATTCGGAACATGTTGCAGCCTTGAGTTATGGAAATCAAAACCAAGCCTCCAATTCCCAAGGGGGGCGTGGTTACCATCAAAATTCGAATCAAGGAAGGTGGAACAACCAGGGGTATAACAATGAGCCTTACAAGCATCCGAATGCTAGGAACCAAGGTCCATCTAATTTCAACCAAGGGCCTAAGGGGGGTCAGGTTCCATTCCCAAAGGAACAAGCTCCCGCTTGGGGTATGGAGATCATGTCCCAGTTGCAAGGCATAACCCAAAGCAATCAAAACATTGAAAATACATTATTTATGAATTCACGTACATATATATTGCCAAAATAAATTAATTTTTTGATGAAGTCACTTGATATTTTTTCGAACTTTTCCTGTAAACGACTATTTATATTGTACGTTAAAATTGCTATTTATAATCATTATTAATAACGATAATATATCACTATTATTAGTAATCTCAAAAGGACAGAGAGGTGAAATACTAATGAGTATTGGAGAATAAATTATTCATCTCACAAGAACTAGTGATTTTGTTACATAAAAATAAACCAAATATGTTGACATAGTGCCTCTAATTTGTTACATAAAAACCAAATGTGCATGTAATTTTTAGAATTTATTTATGCACTAAATAAAGGATAAACGTTAGTCTTTGTAATCTGATAAAGTTTCAGATATTATAATATCTACAAAGTACTACTTGATTTAATATTAGATAAAATTAGGCAAGTGATTTTCCATTAATTGACATTTGAACTTGATTTGGCTTCTTTTCATCCTCATCTTCTTGCTTTGGGGTTGATTTATAGTAACAAGCATAAAGAATAAGTTGTGTAGCACCTGATAATGTTCCAAGCCCATTTGGGATCTGCCAAGACATAAACCATCTTTAGGATTGTACCCTTATATGGTAAAATAAGGAGACTAGCTAGTGTATAAGAGCATGCTTGAAACAATTTAAATAGTAACAAATTCTTATATCAGACGGTCTAGAGACCAGTGTGGATCTTGGACCCTAAGAATATGATATGTGGGTTAATTAGATTAATGAGAGGTACTCTTTTTGTCCCTTTAAGTTTGCACCATATGACTCAAAAAAACCTCACGTAATTAAGTCATATTGTGCAAACTTAAAAGCAAAGAGGAAATATGTGAAACACGGATTTTGGTGGGACTATATTTCAAAATAAACTACAAGTCAATCTCTTAACGACCTCTTTGGTTAGTGGTACTAAATGGTGGTAATGAGAATGATTTATAGTGTAAAGTTTCATCAAAAGTTCCATATCATTTCTATGGTAATGAAACTTTGATCACAAAAAATTGTTTTTGTAAACAAATTTTCATTACCACCTAATACCACCTCTCCCAATGGTAATGCATTGGAATAAATTTTATGAAAAAATGAGATAATTGAAGTTGGACAAACATGACCATCAAGGTACCCAAGAGAATTTTCAATTAAAACTACATAAGTTTTTCATTCCCATTACCGTCGTTTATTCACACCTACCAAACGGGCCGTAAGAAGTTTTGCATTGTTTAAGACAAGTTTAAAGTTCTTCACAACAACTTATCTTATGGTGCTAATCGTTATAAGTTATCTACATTATGTGTGTGTGTGAGAGACGCAGGTACTAGCAGGGTCGTTTCTGATCATAGGCAAGATAGACATTTGGCTAGGGCCCAAAGTTAGAAAGGATCCTAAATTAAAAAATGCTAGTTAATGAAAATACACACTTAAGAATTTGCAATTTATGAGTAATTTTTTTATCGTTTAAAAAAAATATGATACATCTACATTTTTAATGCTAATTATAGTATATAGGGTCCATCTTTGTTATTTTTTCAAACCCTGTTTAAGTTCAGAATCAACTCTCCATAAAGAGGGCCCAATTCTTTCAGTTTTCCTAAGGCCCATACAATACTAGAAACGACACTGGGTACTAGTGGAATAGATTGAAAATCAAAGAGAGGTTGATCAAGTAGACGTCTTATGCTCTATTTGCCCAATGCACTTTGTGTTCCCCATGGAATTAGTGTCTCTTTAGTGATGCTTGTAAGAAGAGCATCCCAAATCGGTTAGGACAATAAGATTTCAACGGCTTTAGCTATTCATGCAAACAAATGTTTATAGAGTTAATGTTGGAATGGTTTGTCCCACATCGATGAACTAAAGATGATTTGCATGCTTTATAAGTCATTGGATCCCTTCCTCCCATTGTCATATTATAATTTGAATCAGTATCTCTTTAGCTTATGAAGTATATGCACTTCATGTTTCCCTGATTATATGATGACATTGATTATAAGTCCAACTCAATTTAACATTGTATCAGAGCTAAATGTTCAATTAAAAATTAAATGGTAGATTTAAAAAGAATAATGTTCCTACTGTAATTAATTACTTCTATATATGAGCTTGACTGGGGTACACGTGTACGTAGGGTGTCTTGATGGTTTATTTGCCCCACCAACAATAAGTTCAAATGGTGTTACACTTTATAAGTCTTTAGAGTCTTTTGTTTCATTGTCATATGATTTTAGGATTATATCTGCTTAGCTTATAAAGTGTGTGCACCTCGCATTTTCTTGATTATATGCAAACGACATTAACAGTTAAGCCTCGCGCTTCCGTGATTGATCATTACTCGTGTTTTGAGTTTGGTCATTTGGATATGGTTGTCCAATTAGAATAATATAATTTGGAAAAGGATGGTGTATGTTAGAATATACGAAGCAATATTCTAGGAATTATTTCCGTAATCGTTGTATATATTTAAGGTAGTAATTTATTCTTGTAATATTTCTATTGTAGGCAACTATAAGGATAACTCTTGTATATATAGTCAAAGTATGGAGAATAATAATATACACAGAAATTAAAAACCCCAAAATTATTGTTATTCTTGATATCATGGTATCAGAGCCGGAACGTTTTTGAGACGTTCAAAGCGGCTTCATCATATACTGGGAAAAAAAAAACTTTACCTTTAACCAGAAAAAATGGAAGACGATTCCAAAACCGTTATCACATCGGACCAACCAGTAATAATGGGACAGTTGTTGCAACTGTTCTCACAGTTAAACACCGACAAACCAACCCATGAACCAGTAGCAAACCCCACCTCCTTTTCGGTATTCGAAAAATTAAACCATCAAAACTATACCAAATGGTCCAAGCTGATGCACTGGGCCATCAGTGGTTGTGGCCGGCTCAATCATATCATCGCCGAGCCACCATCACCAAGTAACCCTGAGTACAACCAATGGACAAGGCAAGACTCAATAGTTATTTCTTGGATAATCGAAAACATTGATCCGGATTTGGTAAACCAATTCCTCGATTTTCAAACAGCAAAAACATTGTGGAAAGGGATAGAGGCATTATACAGCAGTGGCAGTGACGGTCTTCAAATTTTCGACCTCACTGTCAAAACAAACAAAATCAAACAAGGCACAGAGACAGTAGAACAATACTACAGCAAGCTCATAAATTTATAGAAAGAAATCGACAAAAGGCTACCAAATCCCATGAAAGACCCAGAGGATATCGTCATTTACAACCGGTTAATTCAACAAAATCGGTTGTATCATTTTTTGGCAGGGATAAATGATAGTTTTGACAAGGACCGACGAGATCTACTCCTCCAAGATCCATTACCTACGGCGAAGGAGGCGTTTGCTAGCATCCGGAGAGAGGTGATGAGAAGAGGAATCATGAAAAAAAACCTCATCGTCGTTTGAATCATCGGGCACAGGGTGAGTCTTTGCCGTTAAAGGAAGACCGGAGAAATCTTATCGGCGTAATGATGATAGGGGCCATCTATAGTGCTGTTGGCCAGACCGGAGAAATCCGAATGTTTCAAGCTCGTAGGGTACCCTGACTGGTGGCCAGACGAGAAGAAGAGAGGGACAAAGGTGGCCGAAAAACTCTCCGATCATCCCAAAACAGGAAGAGTTGTTGTAGGGTTTAGTACAAACGAAGCAAAGGGAGAAGGAGAAGCCATGGAAGGCGCCGCATGTAAAGGTGACAAGGAAACCCTTTCTTTCTCTAAGAGAGAATTAGGGTTTGAAAGGGGAAATGGGTCGTGCACTAAAACCCGTATAATGGTCGAGAATATGTGAACTCTGACTTGCACCAATTTTTTGTTAGCAAAGGCCTCATCCATCAAACCACCTGTCCAGACACACCACAACAAAACGGTGTGGCTGAACGGAAAAAACAGAACCCTCCTTGAGATTACCCGAGCCATTATGCTTGACTCCCATGTTCCCAAATCTTTCTGGCTGGAAGCCATAGCTACTGCAAATTACCTCACAAATAGACTACCCACAAAAGCCTTAAACCTCAAAACACCCTTAGAAGCCCTTCAAATGCATCACCCAATCCCATCCTCACACTCCTTACCTCCAACAATCTTTGGGTGCATAGTCTATGTTCACTGTCCTAAACGGGTTCGTACCAAATTAGAGCCTAGAGCTGTCAAATACGTCTTTGTTGGTTATGGGAGAAATCAAAAAGGGTATCGATGTTATAACCCCTCGGATCGTAAGGTACACACTACTATGGATTGTGAGTTTCTTGAGTCAGATTTCTACTACACCCATCTTCAATGTCAGGGGGGAAGCAAGATGACGATCTCAGATGGTTAACTATCCATGGTTGTCAAACCTTAATAAAAAAGAGCAAGTAGGTGGAGCCACTAAACTGACTTATCCAGCTGTACGGTCCTCGCCACAAACAACTATGTCTGATCATCAGGTGAGTAACTTAACTAATGAGCAGGAGTCCATTGATACTAACATTGTTAATATGCCAGTTGAGATTGTGGAGATAGATTAGGAGCAAATGAGAGAGACACAGTACACTCTTCCACCTCGGAGCACACGTTGTGTTCCTCCTAAGAGGTATGATCCAGATTATGAGGCAAAGAGATCGAGGTATCCTGTTGAGCCACAAAGTGAAGGAAACATATCACGGAGCGCCCTAGCCTTTAACGTAGCCTTATATGACACGAAGCTTCTTAACAGTGTTGAAGAAGCTCTAGAACATGATCACTGGAGGAAAGCTATGGAAGAAGAAATCAGTGCACTGCAGAAGAATAATACTTGGGTGAAATGTATCTTGCCAAAGAAGAAGAAAGTCGTTGGTTGCATATGGGTCTTTACAGTGAAGTACAAAGCAGATAGAACCATTGAGAGATACAAAGCTCGTCTTGTGGCTAAGGGATATACCTTGCTCATACAAGGCCATATATTGCTTATGCAGTTCGAGTGGTAAGCCGGTTCATGCACAGACCTCAGATTCAACATATGGAGGCTGTGATCGGGATTTTGAGGTATTTAAAGGGAACTCCAGGAAGAGGAATACTATATCAGAAGAATGGCCATTTAGATCTTGTGGCTTATACAGATGCGGACTGGGCAGGAGACAGAGATGATAGAAAGTCAACTTCAGGGTACTTCACCATAGTAGGAGGAAATCTTGTGACTTGGAGGTGTAAGAAACAGAAGGTTGTTGCCTTATCCAGCGCTGAAGCAGAATTCAGAGGGGTAGCAAAAGGAGTAGCAGAAGTGTTATGGCTTAGAAAGCTATTGACAGAACTTGGGTTTACACCCACTAAGAGTTGCGAGTTATATTGTGACAATCGAGCTGCAATCGACATATCAGAGAATCCGGTGTAACATGATCGCACGAAGCACGTAGAGATTGATAGGCACTTCATAAAGGAGAAGTTGGAGAATGAAGTAATCAAGCTTTCGCATGTCCGTTCTGAAGATCAATTAGAAGACATACTCACAAAAGCAGTGGGGACTCGGTTCTTTGAAGAAGTCTTGTGCAAGTTGGGTGTTGGCGATCCTACTACCCAACTTGAGGGGGAGTGTTAGAATATACGAAGCAATATTCTAGGAATTATTCCCGTAATCGTTGTATATATTTAAGGTAGTAATTTATTCTTGTAAGATTTCTATTGCAGGCAACTATAAGGATGACTCTTGTATATATAGTCAAAGTATGGAGAATAATAATATACACAGAAATTAAAAACCCCAAAATTACTGTTATTATTGATTTCAGTACATTGTCAAAATGATCAAATAATGTTTGTACATGGATAAATACTTTAAAGTTTATTTTGCCCCATTTTTGTTCGATGATGTCTATGTCTTATTACGTCTAGCCTAGTTGGTTTGTCTGCTTATCCTAGTGCTTTATTTGTGTGAATATCTTATTGATGATTGAATTAAAATTTTCTTTTGCCCTAAAACATATGTCGCTTATCTACACTATATTTGGATAACATTTTTAGAAGAGAAGGAGAGAAAAGAGAACGAAAGCGAAAGGAAGCAAAGGGAAGAGATAGGTATTGTGTTTTCATTCAAAAATTTTCCAAATTCCAATTTTCTCGCACTAGTGTCTAGATATGGAAAATGTAATCCTTTTATTTCAGATTATTTCGTCCACTTCTTTTCCCCTCATATACTCCTATCTAAACAATAAAATTTCTTTGAAGTAATTATGAAATGCCAGAAATTGTGATGCTATATCTAAAGTCATTAAAATTATTTCACATAAACTTCACATTAAAAATATAAAAAATTGAGAATAAAAGAAATAATAATTTTTTATGGAGGGTAAAGTGATATTGATAAATATGACTTACAAGGATCCATTGATCAAGAGGAAGAAAGGCATAAATTGTCCATATTATGGCATTTGCTAAACTTCCAACTGAAAGCCAGAAGGGCATGTATGTTACACTTTTTGTCTTGATCACTTTGCCCTGTTCAAAAGTAGTTAACAATTATTCCATCACTATTTCACAAATAAATTTATTCTTCGTATCTAGTATATAACACTTACCATCATCATCATCCTACCTAGCGTATTCCGCTCATAAAAAACTATGGGCAGGGTATAAGGAGGGAAAGACAGCGGCCAAAAAAAGAACCCAGTATATCACTCATGGCGAGGCATAATTAATAAACAATGCAAAGGTACTACCGATATTGGTCAACAATAACCATTGTTGTTAAAATCGCGATTCTAATCTACGATTCTACGATTTTACGATCCAAAAACAAGCGAGCGATTTGAATCGCATGTAGAATCTTAAAGTTGTAGAATCTTACGGTTCTAGTGGGAATAAAATTTTTAAAGGTAGAATCATAACACGATTCTACGATTCTACGATTTAACGATCTGATTCTACTAATTTAGTATGAATTATTTTTAATTTTTCTTATGTACCATCTTTTACTAATCTCCTTTACATATACACATAAATTTCAAATTTTCCATCATGAAAACTTTTAAAAAACAAATTTCTTAATCGGTATGAAGATTTAAACTAATTATTAAAAAACTTTCGTTACATTTTTTAAAATTAAGTCAAAGAAACTTTAATTCATAAATTTAATCTTTTGAATTGGATAATAATGATAACAAACTAGACATTTTATGTATATTTGATCAGTTTATTTGTAGAATCCTACGACTCTACGATTCGATTCTACCGATTCGATTCTACCTCTCTAGACGATTCTAAGTAGAATCGCGATTTTAACAACTTTGAGAATAACCAATACATTTATTCTTCCTACATAATCATTACTAACTTGCACCCATGATCAATAGCTAGATCAAATAATGGATTTGTTTGTTATATGTTTAACATATTCCTATGATAAATAAGATTTATTGCCCTTCCTAAATTACACTTAATTTATTAACAAGTTCAAGTTTTATAATTCATGAATTAAAATTAGTTAATTCCCATATTATTAAACTAATTTGAATAAAAAAATTGGTTCCAAATCGTGCATTTATTATTTATTTTTCATGAGATCATATTCATAGACATAACAATTGAAAACATGTTCTCTTACATGGTGGCAAAGCCACTGGTTGAAGGATGGTCATATCATGTCAAGAGATCATCTCAACCAAAAGCTCTTTAGGCTAGCTAGAAGGGTATATACCGATGTTTAAAGCCACTAGTATATGCTGATGTTAAAAGCCTTTAAATATGCGTATATACTTTAATACGCTTACACGAGAGCTCTTTAGGCTAGCTAGAAGTATGGATACAGCATCGACCCTCTTCTTACCTAGCGTTAAATATTCCAATTTGAATGAGTGGTGGTTGAGATTCGAACCCGTGACCTCTTGTCACGTTGGTTCGAATACCGTGACCCTAAATATATTATATACAAAATGATGTGTTATATATTTGGCCTACTGATTGATTATATATTTGTTTGAGTCACAAATACAATACTCGTTGGCAACATATAATAATAAAACTGTTCAAATATTATACCCTAAAGGCCTAAACCATAATGATGAAGAAAAAACTAGTCCAACTTAATTTAAAATAAAATGATTAGTCATAAAACCAAGAAAAATGTACCATAATCAATTAAAATAAATAAAGGGGTTGGGTCTTGGACTCTCGGTCAACCTAAAACTCAACTCGATACATGTTTAACAATAATCATCATCATATTCAGTGTTTCTCGTTCATAAAAAATTCATTATCAGAATCTGAAGAGCATTTTTAATAATAACAATGTTAAATTTTTAATTAGCAAAAACGAACAAAAATGTAAAATACTAATTAAAAAGGGAGCGTACGACGTACCATAATGGTGAGGGGTGAAACATACATGCCAAGACAAAATATAACACATAAAATCCCCACGAAGAATGACCTTCTTTGTGTTGTTTGGAAGCATAACATTGTGATCAAAACCACAATACCCATAAATATCATTTCCACTGCGATCCACCGGATGACTTTCATCTGAAAATAATTTTATCATTAATTTTTTATTTTCTTTCATTTTAAAAACAGTCGGTCTCCTGAGAGTCTGTCTTTTTAGAGACGTCTCTCAGGCCCAATCCATTAAAGCTTATTTCCTATATTTACTCTACCTTTTTTCTAATGGGCCAACCCAATTAAAGATTACCTCTCAAGAGACCATCTCTCAGAAGAATTTGTGTATATATAGTAATAAACTTATTTTTTATTCTATAACTTATTGATTACTTAATATATTTTCTATGTTTCTCCAAAGTTTTGATAACTAGTTCGTCTTCATTTCATTGAGAAACAAGAAAAAAAAGTTAAAGAAGATGAAAAATATAAAATTAATACTAGCAATATATAGTTGAAAAATCTGCAAGGCTGAATAGAAATATTGTGAAGAAAATTATATTCAAGACGCTTACTTATTAAGCAACGCAAATAAACTTTTTATGATAATGAGTAATTACTTAAAAACATTATTTCAAATTATTTTGCGAGAATGTTCTCTAAATGATGCAAAACAAATGAAACGAAGGAGTAGAAATTAACTTTTAAAACAAAATAGTTTTAAATAACAAAAAAAAGTTTAAACCAGAAAAACTAACTTTTAAACAAAATAAAAATAAAAATAAAAACTACTGATATTAGTTTATCGCGTTGGTTTTTAACTTTTGACTATTTTTCTCTAATAAAATAGCCAAATAGTCAATTATAATTTTTAGCAAACATCTCCTTTAACAATTGACTTAAATAGGGGCTTGTGAGGCAATACTTTCAATTCGTCAAACCAACCAATAATGTGAACCAACAATAATGGTAATTAAATGATTGAATGTAGCGAGTATTTAAGAACGTAAAAAGCAGAAGATATAAAAACATACCCGGTTGTTGTAGTCAGCATAGAAGAAGAAAGTAAAAATGTAGAGGAGTTCAATAGTGAGACCAATGGAATTAGTAGAAAGAACAAGAGGACTATGTGGATGTACAAATGGCATACCATAAAACACCCAAAGCATGCAATTCATTGTCGTGGCTAAGTATGGATCTGCCTTATATTCTTCCACCCTTTTCTTCTTGTATATTTCAATAAATGTTGGCCTGTATTGTATGTCTACCAACGTTACCTTTTTTATGCCAAATTCTTTAGGATACGAGAGACTATTATTTTACTAATTTTTTAATCACAAGGTATACTTACATTGGAGAGGCAAAAAGGAACACCGAAATAACATTTCCTGAAAAACAACACATTAACTATTTTATTTCACGCCAATAACATATACATATATATACATATACATATATATATATACATATATATACATATATATTGGCGGATCTAGGGTTTAGAGTTCCCTGGGTCACCAACATATGGAGGAAATTAACTAATGTGAGCAGCATATAGTATATTTGTGAAACAATCTCTTAAACCAGAAAAAATGTTTAATAGTAAGCAATTCCCCAACAAAATAGAAAAGAGGGAGCTTGGGAGGGTAGTCATTAGTCAACCAATCACTTGAGATTCATATTGATCAATTGAAACAGTCAACCATGGTGTTTTGTTATTCAGTCAACCTGAATCTTGATTTCACCTAAAACATATCATTCGTAAAATAAATTAACTAAGACTCGCGACTTTAGATTTGCATTCTAGCTTCACAGTAACTCACGTGAGATTCTAACCAAATACCTAAAAACATAATCTGCAACTCCCACTTCTAATTTCTAAATAATCATTCTTTTTGTGAATTTGTGTACATAGTATGCTATTTAGTTCATATAGCCTGATTGAACATTAGGTTCTGAGACACAGTGGTTTCGCAATTCTAACTTCAATTAAATTTAGACAACATTGTTATCAGATATAAAAAAAACACTTATATGCAATAAAAATCAAGATTAAGAATAAAGATTAAACCAACAAGATTTAAAATTTATGATTATGATTAAAGATTATAGCATAAAAATTAAGATTAAGAGTGGAAAAACCTAAAAAATCAAAATTTTAAACATAGAGGTTAAGATTAAGATTAGAAAAAAAAAGTCAACAAATTTCTCCTGGAGCACGTGCCCCGGAAGACCCGTACATAGATCCGCCCATATATATATATATATATATAGGCTATGATTCGGGAAGCTAAGCTCATGCATGTCTAGTTTTACAACTGAAATCATTGTATCTATAACCCTAATAGCATATAAAAATTAATACATACATATCAAAATACGTATTCAACTCATTTAATATTCTAGATTGGCTATGTAGTTTTTTCTGTTCATATATTAGTGCAAAATAATGTTGATTATTAAACACCCATAAAATAAACACTTTTATTTACGTTACATGCACATACTTCGTTTTACATACTTACAATTACATATTTACTTTGTGATTTTAAATTAAATGATGCTATTCCAATCTAAAAGAAATTTATTGTAGAAATATATAGAAGTATATATGGGGTTAAAGTTTAAAATTTTTTGCAGAAATGCAAATGGAAAATATATAGTTGTGTTTTTAGGCATAACGTAACTTTTTCTAGGCATGCATTCTCCCCATGTTCAGAAAAGCCAACGCCTGATAACATGTCTTTTTACCCTCATTGTCTTGCATGTAATTACTTAATTTCTAATTAATAATAAATAAATGCGTTAAATTATGAAATTTTCATTTAGGAAAAATTAATAATAAATAATTTGACTTTTTTCGTACGCTAAATAATCTAATCTTTGTATTAATTTACCACTTTACTGATAACATAACCTATTATTACTTATTATTAGCAATATGGTATTTTGCGTCAAAATCACTCCAACATAATTTGCTTTTAGTGAGATATATTTAGCAATATTTAATTTAAATGTCATTATTTCAAATTTCTTAGAGTATATATAGAGGATTTATTGACATTTATTAGACTCTTTAGCAGCATAATAAAAATTCACACTAAAGCTTTTATAAATTAGTGGCATTAACGCCACAAAATCTTATGTCGCAAAAAGTTAAATTTATTGTATTGAATGAATGAGAAATGTTAGATTATTATAAAATAATCCAATATTCACAACAATTGGGTGAAGTATTCGATAATCATCTCAGCATGCATATGCTAAATCAACTTGAATGTAATTTTTTATGTTATGTATTAATACAATTTAATATTCATAGTTCTGATGTTGCAATCCAAGTCATGGTTTAATTTGAATAGACCTGAAGTTAGATTCTCACTTGCTATCACATGTGCAACTAATTTACGAATTACAGCCTTTAAGTTTAACAATTTTGCAAATTACAACCTTATTGTTTATTATTTGCGAAATATGGCAACCAAACTATCAAAATTTACAGATTTAGAACAAAAACAGAAAACTCTTACCACTTAACTTAAAATTCCAACCACCAAAATGATCGGAATTCTATGATTTTATCTGAACCTGTAAACTTTAATACTTTATAATTCGCAAAACTTAAACACTAAAATTATGATTCGCAAAATGCTAAACTTTAAAATTACAATTCGTATATTATTCATTATTAAAAGGTATATATTAGTTTGTCCTAAAAAACAATTTGAGGATATGAAACAAATAAAAGCAAGACAAGCTAAGATTACCAATGGCGCCTATAACATTCCTGGTGATTATTAGAGAGTGCTTCATGTTGGAGAACTGCCTTTGGAATTATAAGATTTTTGAGAGAAGATTGATAATACGTGGAAAAACAATAGAGTATCCACCTCTTAATTTATAAGCCAAAGCTCTACTCACAGCTCAAGTACCGAGTAGATAACAACGTCAAGGTCGTCTCGTTTATTTTTTGTTTCGATCAAAACACGAAGCCTCAATAAAACCTTAAATTGTAATAAATAATATTATACTCTCGGAAAAATTTGACATTAATAAGTCAACTTTTCACTCGTTCACTCATCTGCGATGAATAATAACTTTAGATATCTTTTAATAAATCAATCTTTGTCCTTAGTTTCATGACAACATACTAATAGAGTATGCTGATAACAACTAAGGGAAAGTGTTGAATTATCAAAAAATAAAAGGGTTTGCTGACAACTAACAAGGGCAAATATTAGATTATTAAAAATAAGTCAAAGGTGAGATTATCACTATGAATGATTGAAATGTTAGATTGTTATATATCAATCTTTCCCAAGGCCGGTCAAGGGCAAGGCGTGCCTACGCCCAGGGCCCCTAAAAAATTTTTGTTTTCAATTAGTGCTAAGGTTTGAACTTTATATATATACAATAGTTTAGGGACCTATAAATCATATTTCGCCCCAAGCCCCTAAAAACCTAGGGTCGACTTTGATCTTTCCTTATATTTATTGTTAATATTTTAACTATGTTATAAAAAATCTAATCACGAAATTATTTAGCAAAAAATGTAAACTAAATATAAATATAATTCAAGTTAATATTAATATTATATGTGAAAAAAAAACTTATTTAGATTCTAAAAAATTTGGAACCCTAATAAGCTCTTTACTCTTGCTAACTATGGGCATGAAGTACGTATATACGTTGAGTAGGAAAGGTGTATTGTTCACCTAAGTAAATTTAATGGGTGGGAAACAATTTAAGATAAAGCTTTACAAGTGGTGTTGGCATTTATAACTACCTTAACAGAATCAATGCACATGTAAGGAGAGTTGTTTAGTGTTCTTATCCTATTTCAGGTTGAGTTAATTTCGGTTGTTGTATATATGTTAATATTTTGACAATTTTATTTAATTTTTATAAGCAAATTATTTTGGTTCAATTCGAGAGGTGTAATCAATTTTAATTAATCGGATTAATTTTAGACAACTTTACATATCAGTTATCCTGTCCAATGCAAAGTAAAAAATATCGTATGATTATATGGTTTTTTGGTACGATTTTTTATGAAAGTGTATAATATTGAATTTAAACCATATACAATCGAATATCTTGTAGTCACTCAAAACTATGACATATATCGTTCCCTAAAATTTTATCGCACTAGAATAAAATCCATGCAGTGTACGATTTTTAAACACGTTTATACTTTTTAAAAAATTAAGGCTCATAAGTATATTAAATGAAGGTCAATTAAAAAAAAATAACTGCATATATGTAGCTGTAGTTGGAAGAAAAAAATTCAGTATAAAGAAAAAAAATAGGTTGTTAATAAAAGAGTTATATGTTTTGAAATTATAACTCTTTATATACTACATTCTCATGTCAGTGCGATGCCACACTTTACAATCCTTATCGTATATGAGAATTCTCAATTTTTTTTCTATTAGTCACTAGAAACCGCAACTTTAAATTAGCCATGACTAAAAATAGTCTTAAAATTAACTGTCCTTTATTATATCATTGCGTTTGATGTGTTCATAAGCCTTCTCTAAGAAATTATCCAACGGTCTTACACTCAAATCTAATGCTCAAAATTTAGACAAAAATAACATGGTAATAAATAATGTATCGGTCATTGAATAATATGTTGAATATATACTTTATATCCCAGAGAAATTATAATTTACATATATCTTTCATCTTTTAATTTAATATTCATGATTTTTTGAATGAACTTTTATCATAATTGTGATATTCTACACCTTCATCTAATATGTTTAATAAAGAAAAAATAAATAATTTTGTACGTAGTTTTTTAATTAAAACTTTTTCTTGAAAGCTATTATTGAAAGAAAATGTTAAAATTATTACCTTAAAAAAACCATTCATCATGATCATTGTTAAGAATTTCAGAAAAAGGAACTATGATGAAATTGAGTTTGGTAATTTTAGGTCTAAAATTTCTTCAATTATTGTTGTTTTGTAGAAAAATATTTTTCACTTGTGTTTAATTGATATATACACTTCCCAACAGCAGGATTAACTCCAAATTTTGAAAAAAATATGAATTTCCTAAATCACGTGATTTTGAATGAGTTGGAAATGTGAATTTTCTCATTGAAGCCTTAATAGTTATTCCATAAACATATAATTTAGTTAGTTTGTGTGTGCGATCTTATTAGATTTGTTTCAAATGTATATAATTTACCCATGTACTTTTTATACCTTATTTATGAAATATATTCCATAAACCTGGAACACATGCATTGGAAACCGTGCAAAAACCAAATGGAAACATCAAATAAAAACGAAAGGAGTAGCTTATAGACATTTTTATATAGGAGTAATTAATCAGTACTCCCTCCTATTCATACAGAATGAAACATTTCTCTATCGGTCCAATTCACTGAAAATGTCTCATTTCTATTTTTGTCATTCTTTTTTTTACCCTTTTATCCTTACTACAACAACACGTACAATAACATATAAATATCAATACCTTTATAGAAAAAGAGAATTTTCCACTCATTTTCAAGTGATCCCCTACCCCTCCTTGGTTTTGGTGCAAAACTCAAATGTCTTATTCTCTATGAATATGAGAGAGTAATATTTAAGTAGAGAATCAAATTTTTTTTCAATAGATCAGTAAGTACCAGTTTTTTAGGTAATATCGATCTGATAAATAAGTATTTAAGCAGTTAGAGAAAGTGGTTTGTCCGTACATGGGTGGATCAATAGGAGTAACAAACTTGAATAGTGTAGTTTTGTAAGATAGCAAGTAAGAAGTATTATTGAAGCATTATTGAAACACAAGATTCTTGAATAGATGGACTACAATTTGATTGAAAGGTAGTGTTTCAACACCATAAATATAAAAGGTAATGAAAAGGGACTTGATCTTTCACAAACATGGAGAAACAATGTCAAACAAGATTGAAATATTCGTTCAAGGATTTGACATTTATATTTGTTACGTTACCAACTAAGCTACCAACAAGGATTTTATCAATTTTATAAATTCTGTATATAATAAATAAATCGACTCAACATAAGTAAACTAACGAGCTAAAACTCGTAGAATGAGTGACCTACTGAAAAGTTTTAGGTTGACCAAAGACAAAAGGTTTTAGAAAATATTGTTATATTAACATCCAATACTTTTTGCATTTCCAGTGATTAATTGTTTTAATAATATGATCGTTAAATATAAAAATTTTGAGTAAAAGAAATTTATATAATTAATTCTAGTAGATAATTTTTTATTCTAGCATATTATGTTATCTTAATAATGTGTTATTTAATTCAAAGTTCAATTTTAATGTATGTGGAAATGTTCAAATATATATTTCAAGACATTTTTTTAGAGTCATTATGAATCCATTAAGAAATCTAGATCTATTAGATTCGATGGGTCTGAATCTTGTATGGATCTGAAAATTTTAAATCCTCAGGGTCTAAATCTGGGTCTAGACCCATTAAAATTTAATTGGTCCAAATCCAAATCTAAATAGACCTACTCAAGACCCGCTCCATGAGCATCCCTATTGGTGATTGGTGATTGTGGTTAAGGCCCCAGGATAGGTTATATTCTCTAACATGCTCCCGCACATGAGAGTTCATTAGGCTAGAAGTGTGGATGCACATATGCGCTAAACATTCCACTTTAATTGAGGGATTGTTGAGATTCGAACCCGTGACCTCTTGTCACGTTGGCTCTGATACTATGAGAAAAAGTCATCTCAACCAAAAGTTTAAGCTTGTGGTTAAGGCCACAGAATATGTTATATTCTCTGACATGACTAAGGTTGTGGACCCTTGCCAAGGGAAATGTAACCCTATATCTCCGCTCCTTTTTGTTCTTTGTATGGAGTAATTTGGCTGAACAATAAGCTTTATTGGCAAAGACAAGGACTTCGGTTCCATTTCATGCGTGTAGTTTTGGATGGTTTATCAACATTAATAAATTAAATAATGAATGCACTTTTTACAAGTCACCGGAGAACTTAACATGCTATTAAAGTCGATAGTTCGATAAATAATTAAAATAGTATATATGAAAAGAATAGTGTTTCTACTCTAATTGATTACTCTTAGATGGGAACTGGACTGGGTTCACATGTGAGGTTGTTGGGATAGTTTATCCCACATCGATAAACTAAAGATGGTTTCTCCACTTGATATAAGTCATTAGAGTCCTTCTTTCCATTACTAGATGATATTAAGATGATATCTCTTTAACTTAATTATAACTTAATATTTACGATTAGTTTTTTAAAAACTTTAACATAGAGATCTAAAAAATAAATCAATTGAGTTATGCTTAGATCTTTTCTGTTGACTCCTATCCTTTCACCTGTAAAATTACAACTTGGAATGGAATTTTCATTGATTTTTTATCCTTTCACCATAGGTGGTAGGGGTGTTTATAAGCAAATATCGGATCCAACCAGATCCAAAATCAGGATATTTGGTTTTCGAGGCTATATCAGACTGTGTGGCCGTGTCCATGAATACTCGGCACAAGCCTATGTTCTATGTACTAAATGACATATTGCACCCGCCTCGATACTTACTACAATGCAATCCAACAAAATTACATAATTGTAAACAAATATAAATGATATATAGTAAAATGAATTGATGACACATAAATATTATGATCTAGTTTGATAGAATCTTAATTTAGTCTATAATATATAATCTAACTAGTTTGATAGAATCTTAATTTAGTCTATAATATATAATCTAATTTAATTCCAAAAAAAATAACTAATAATAAAATAAAATAAAATAAATAAATACTCTAAGTCATCTCTCTGCAAATTATTTTCTAAACTCTAGATTTCATTTTTATTTCAAAAACATGATGCCAAATTATTTGGAGAACATGCACTCCCAAATCAGCCGAGAGACTCTTTGGCAACATCCTACGTTATGAGTATATGGGTTGTCGTCTTGCGTCACTCCCTAGACTCTGCTCATAGTTTCTATGAGCGGGATACACTGGGTATGATGATGATGATGCACTCCCAAATATACCAAAGGTCATGTTTCTTTGTTTTCATGAGACAATTCATCCTGGTGAACAATCCTTCCTTTCTTATTTCTTTCCATAATTAGTACTCCTTCAGAAATTCGATTATCACGGACCTTTAGTATAGGAAATGTTTGGTCTTGACTACTACCTTCTGAAAAAGGGTATTTGAAGCTAAAGTTTGGAGTTAGAGTACTTTTGATGAATGAAGAAGAAGCATCTACTCTCACATATTGTCTTGTTGGAATGCTCAATGTTTCATTATTTGCAGGATAATAACAAGGAATTTCGAGATCATCTTGAATTTTCTTTCCCAGAACGGCCATTTTAGGCTTCTCGCCATGAACCAACATAACATGCTTCGGTTTCAGGAAGTTCACAAGATCCATTATTCCTTTGCTGTCTGTGTGAGCACTAAATGCCAATTGATGAATCTATCACACAAATATACTAATCAGAAATCTGAATAGAAAAGCGATAGATTAGCAAGTGATTTGGAAGAGAATAGCATACGAATTTCCAAATTGAGAAAACCGAGGTATTTTACACACGAGACTAGCAAGGAAATTAACTATTTTTGTATTAAGAATATGGCTTTTTTGGACACAATTGAGCATGTCAATCGCAACGAGAATTCATGGGTATGTTTGGCAAATGATAATTGGAATTGTTGGCTGGTAGTAGTCATAGTACGAGTAACAAGATTATTAACAATGAGAACATTATGCTTTTTTCATAGCAGAAGCAATATTTATACATGATGGAAGCAAAAAGTGAGAATGGGGAAGGCCAAAATAATAGAACTGTATAATATAACAATAGCTACACACACAAGGCGATTTATCATGAAAAAAAGGAGCGAAAGAGATAAGATACAAAGCTCACTCCTTATTAACCTATGTGGCGCCTAAAGCACCACAGATTCCTAAATTAGCAAAGTAACTGAAAAACTCGAGGAAACAAACTTTTTATGATCGCTATAGAGCTTATGTAACTTTCGACAACCCAAAAAATGAGTACGTCAATTACTTTGGGAAGGATAGATTGATAAAAATAATAATGAAACTAACAAGAGGTAAAAAGTTCCACAAAAAAAGGATAATAACCTGGCATCGCACATCAATTTGGGTATTTGGATCCAAATCAATTTTTGTAGGCTTCCCGGACATCAATTTATGCCCTATAGTTCCGGCTACACAATATCTGGACCACATGAAAGAAAATAAGAATATTTCACATCAATAATGTCACTTTAAGGACGTGTTTTGTGATATGTAAAAACACTAACCTCAAATCAGTACAAGTATATGAGTATATACTAGTATTTTTTATTTGTAGTGATGAATCAATAAAACGAATATGCATAGAAATAAATACTACTTTTAAACGATAACACGTAAGATAACGTGTTCACTCAAATTATTAGAGTAATGATTCGATTGGATTAGATCGAACCAGAAAATGAAATCTTTTAGATATCCTACTACTCAAATTGTTTTATCCAATTAGGATCTTAACATCCTACCTAAGATACGGATCAGACGCATATTTTAATTTAGAGCATTAAATTATAGGACTATCGGATCTCTCTGGTTCGGGATCTTAACATCAATGGTTTAGCATGACAAAATGTTTTATTGCAACCAGTGCCTTTATATATGAAGCAGGAAAATTAGGGCAAGAGGAAGATGTGGGGAGAAATAGAACTGAAATTGCAAACAAGCACTTCAAGCCATTAAATTGCTGGAAATTGACTTCAGGTGGCTCAAAAATAGTAAAGTATTATACAAGGTAAATACATAATTTGGTACATATGACGAGACCTTGACAAAATGACGAGGTAGTGTCTAACAAGTGTCATATAATAAGTGGTTATTTGTAAATTTAGCAAGAAACTCCAAAAGCTTGATGCGTGATGTGCTCAATATATATAGAATCAAAACACAGACACAACTTAAAGAGAAACGAAGAGAGATTGTACCCAGGCAAAGCAACAAGGTTATTTTCTGAGGTTGCCCAATGCTTGAAAACCTCAAGTGAAAATCCACCCATTATCATCCCCGGTGTTGCAAAGAGAACACAAGGACCAGGAGCATGTATCAAAGACCGATCAAAATCACAAACTGCAACAAGTATTATTGGTTAGTAATGGCGTGGAAAGGAGTCCTTATCCTATATGATAGTGATCAACTTTACCATTGGTTCTTACTCTTAATAATAGAACTATATTTCACATTCTTTTTACTTGAAGTTTCTAGCAAAAACCACTTTTTTACTTTGATATGAACTTCTATTTGACTTTGTATTACAGATACTTTATGTTGTTACGAATCAAAAAGAAGAGATAACACAGGGGTAAGTGAACAAAAAGTACAGACTTAAAAACTCATACAAGTAGTCTACTTAAATAGTGCAGATTGTGTAGCATTCAAGTGGCAATCCCTCTTATCTTTTAACTCAGAAGCTTAATCTAAAATGCTTTACAAAAACAAGAAGAAATTGAACCATGCTTTTGTTAGAACTTTGTTTGCCTAATTTCCAAATAAAGTGAGCTTCACAAATAATATTTAGAGCAAAGAAACTTAATAACATAATGTCATGTCCTCAAACTTGTCTTCAAATTTAGAATTGTGTGCACATGTCCTAAATGTTGAGCTATGTTCAATCAGTTAAACTCGATTCTAGGTAGCATAGAGAATATGCCAATAGGAAAAGTTTTTTAAGACAATCACATATTAAGGCTTAAAGGAGTACATAAATATTTTAATTTATTTCGTCGAAATCAGTAATTAGATTATAGGTTAGTCAAATTCGTTTGAAAATCATCAATTAAATACTTTTATAAAGCCTCTTATTCATAGTGAAAAAACAAGGCGGCATCACCATATTGCGACCTTATTGTAAAGGTTTTTGAGTTTACCGCGTGACTGCAAAATTATCTATATTGAACGTGATATTCGTTTCGTGACTGTTACTGCGGCCGTGACTAAAACAAAATCACTAGATAGAGAAACAACTAGAAAAAATGGCACGAATGTCCTAATCCCACACACCAACCCATTTCCATAAACAAATTGCACCGCAAAACACTTTTCTCTTTTTCCCTTTTTCACCTTTTCATTATCAATACCAAACACAGGAGAATTTTCTATAGACACACCCAATGATCCTCATACCAAGCAAGTAGCTTGATATGACTCACATAACCCTTCTTCTGCATTATACTTGTAGCAAGAGGAGGAGCTCTAATCAGTAAGGGTAGTTTGGTCTTTTGGTACAATTCGGGTTAATTACTAAATAAAATATACCTAAATACTTTAAATTTTAGATTGGAGAAAAGATCTTTAAATAAAATGGATAAAAGAAATTAAAAAAAAGGAATCGGAGCGAATAAAAATATAAAAGAAAAAGACAACTTAAAGAAAAATAAGAAGCGTAAGAAAAGGAAAGCGAAAAATAGTCATAGGAGTACTCCACTGTACAGGTTTGTAAACATCAAAGAAATAAAAGTCTCTAAACTCTATTAAGAAAATTCCAAGAGTATTAACGCATACAAGAACTTAAGTAATATATATATATATATATATATATATATAATATATATATATATATAGATATATATATATATATATATATATATATATATATATATAGGGGTAGGATCAAGTGAAAGCACTCAATGTGATGAAAACTGAAAACCAGATAGAGGTATACATATTGTAGAAAAGGGGTACATATTATGTTATAGGATGTACATATTTTTTGTGAAGTAAAAAGTTCATATTATTTACAAAAATGCCACCTGAATATGTACCCCTTTTAAGCATATATGTACCTTTTTAGCAAATGTCTAATTATTTAAAAAACTGCCACCAAATATGTAAATTTTTTCCCCTCAGTTTTCACCATTTTAATTAGTTTTCACATGATCCAAATCCTATATATATATATATATATATATATATATATATATATATATATATATATATATATGTATGTATGTATGTATATGTATGTATATGTATGTATATGTATATATATGTATATATATATATATATATATATATATATATATATATACATACATATATTAGAATTAACATTCCAACTTATACGTTAAACGGTAAAAATTATTCATCCTTCAAATCTATGACTTATGTATCAAAACTTCCAAACATGAACTTTAAATTTATTCACACTAGGAGGAAGGTGTGTTAGAAAAAATACTAAAAAGCCTCATTATTAAAGTCCTTAAGGTTAAAAGGGCGAGTCCATCAAATCCATATCAATAAGGTTTCCTATCAACAAAACTTCAATCCAAGGATAACAATAGAAACTAGATACAAATAAGCACTAAATATTACAATTATAATATATCCATCCTTAAGCAAATGCATTGGTTTTTATTTGTATAGATAATGACCATACCATGTTTAAAATCAAACACATTGTGAGTAGCGTATGCCTTTTTCACCTTTTGACTAGCCCAACTGATAAGCATTTTATAATACATGTTGGCCTGGATGGTTAAACCTGAAAAAAATGAAACAAAGAAACTACTGCAGATGAAAATTGATAAACAGAATAGACTTATGTCTAAATATCTAGGTTACCATTAGACCAATATGGATCGAACGGGTTACGAGTTAGGTCATTTTCAAGCGGGCTAGTTTTGGGTCAGGTCATGTTGGATTCGGGTTGACCTTAGTACTCGAAGAATTAGATAATTTCTTGCAATTTCATGGCTACATCAAACAAGTTTTGAATCAAAATTTTAAAAATTTAACTAATAATGTAGAGTCCAACAAAAAAATGATGATGTAATACTGAAAATTTTGACATGGAACTTAAAACAAGACAAAATGGCTGGATTTGGGTTTCGATTCAGTTTGTCCTTTTTCCCGGTTTTTTCGGGTCGGGATGTTTTCGGTTTATGAAAACATTTCGGATAATGCCGCTAATTTTCGGTAGGGCTCCAAGAAAACTTCGGGTCAATTTAGAGTCGGGAGAAAATGTGACAGGTTCAGTTACAATGGATAACCGTAGCAAGACAAATATTACGCAACAACTCCATCGATAGTCTTACTAATGATTTGATCAAAGCAACATATATATTCAACAAACCATTAAGAGTAAAAACTAGTGCAATGAAGCCATTTTGAAAGATTGCTTTTCGTTATGTGATTTCATGCAGAATTTGAAACCCTAATACATCTACTCTTGCATAATAATTTGTCATGTTATTAATGATACCACCATGTAAATACAATTAACTAGGAATCAAGAAAGTTGTACAGCAACAAGCAGCAACTATAATCATTTAGCATATTACTTAATTATGCCTTTACATTTGAGTGAGATATGTGTGTGAAGTTCAAAGGAAATTTCATTGAAATAAGAAGCATCCTATTGGGCTTTTGTAACAATTGATTTTGAGAAGACCAAGAGATATATAAACTGAATAGGTTGATTAAAGATATAGACAAGAACGATTTTGAAATAAGAAGCATCCGCCTGTCCTAGTTTCCCTTCAATAAATAGCTTGCGGAAAAGATGTAATGATTTGTTTCATACACAAGCACATATGTGCAAAAATATTACTCCTTTCGTTTCTTAAAGTTGTTCTCATTTGCCATTTTGCGTCGTTCCATTAGTTATTCCCTTAAATAATCTTTCTAATTATATCACAAATTTTGGACATATTTAACCTTGTTCGTCCTCATTTTAATAGAACTTATGGCTTATGGTCCCTACATATCTTCCACTAACTTTATTTAAACATTTTTATATTGCTTTTGGTACCCACATTTATCCACTAACTTTATTTAATCATTTAACAAATGGTAGAGGTCGCTATAATTTTTTTACTAACTTAATTTTAATACTTTTCGATGCTTATGGTCCCCACTTTCCTCCATTCAATTTATTATTCAATAAACTAATACATCCACAATCTAAAATATTCTAATTTTTCTTAGTTCCCGTGAGCTTTGCATATGGAAACAACTTTAAGAGACGGAGGGAGTATTTTTCTTTCAGATTTATAACAGAAAAAATTATTTTACCACAATGGAGATTCTCTTTTGCATAAGTATAAATCATTTGCTTGAAAGAAGCATTGTAACATGTAATCTCATGGGTTACAACTTTAGGCATCTTAATCTTAATACAAAAGAGTGCTCAATTGTATGTAATAAGGACAAACCTCCAGAGAAGTATATTGGAACCTTCAACTTCCTTTGCTCCCAATAATCTTCCAACAATAAACAGATTTCCTATTGACAAAATTCAACATTCAGCTTCAAATAAAAATGAATTCATAATAATAGTTGAAGTGTACAAAAAAGATAAGAATTCTTGCAAAAGTAAGGCATCTAATGATGTTACAAACGATAGATGAGAGCTCAAGAGCCATAACAATTTTTCAACACCTTGTCAGATGATTTATTTTGCCTTAGCCTATGTTTGACACATTGAGCTTACAAAGTTATTTTCAAAACTTATAGAAAACCAAATTAACAACAGCACAAGTTATTGTGGAAGCAATTGAATAACACATTGAATCGAAAATAAATTTTGCTTCATGAAAAAAAAATTGAAAAACAAAATAAGGGCTAATGTAGATAAGGAGCGTTTAGATTATCATAAATGCACCAACTGGAGACAGAGTTACAAATCTCAATTTTAAAACTGCCCTGGATGGGCCTTTTTTATTCAGAAATTAAACAATTGTTTAAAGAATGTAAAAGTCTCATTGTAAGCATCAAGATAACTTAAAAGCATTGTTACCTAGGACGGCATTCGGTTTGGAACGGGGAACGGGAACACGGAACGCAACCTAGATTGACACGGGAACGATTGGGTACGAAATACAGTATGTATTTGAAAACAAAATTAAATAAAAATGATTATTCTGGTTTAAGAAATCATTTTCAAGTTGAATTTTTTCAAATTCCTAGGTTTCATCTCGTTTTTTTTTCACTTCTTGTTCTTTAATTTGTAAATGAAGGCCAAAATACCTTCTGAAAAAGGTCTTCTACACCGGGACGTCAACTTTAGCGATTTGGAATGCGTTTCGTGGTGATTGGGGACGAACGTTCTCGGATCGCGAAACGTGGCTATGTTCCATGTTCCATGTAACTATGCTTAAAAGAGATTATTCTTAAACCATACGAAAAACCATACGGTTGAACTAGCATACGTGACCATACCTGAGCTCTACCTAGAGCATATGTTGGAATGAGCACTTTTCCTCCTTTATCAACACATTTATGTACCTGTAATTGCGCAAGAAAATCTTAACAAACATATTTGCATTACATATTTGTTCAATCAAATTTAAACCATTGAAACTTGCATACTTGTCAACAATGTTGCAAGAATCAAAATTCAATTTGGTACGAGAAAATATTTTTAAGTTCGAAAACATAGGAAATGAAATGCAATCTAATGTTAGATTTTATACTATACTAAATTTAGACATGAATATAGACACAGTTGTTAATACATAAAAAGAATTAAATTAAAAATTAGCATAATTAGATGATAAAAGATTTAAATTATCAAACAAAGTTTTGTATTAAACCAACAAATAACTTACATTAATTATGAAAATTGAAGAAGAAAAATCTAAGTAATGTCATGTGACAATCAAAGAGAAGACTAAGTCAAAGAGTATATAGTAGGAAAAATGAATAAAAAAAGCAAATTGAGACAAACGAAAATTCGGGGCAACTCAAAAGGACAAATGCATAATAAAAAAGGAACAGGATGAATAGGAAGAGAATTTGGGACAACTCAGGAAAGGACAAACGAAACTGAGGAAAAGTAAAAAGAAATATGTCACTCAACATTCATAACCTTCTTCTTTCTCTCTATTACTCTTCCTCGTTTTCTTCTTTTAAAAAATATTTTTCTTCTCATTCCGCTTCATATGTTATAATAGTGGTTTCAAGGAAGTGCATGTGTTTCGCGCTTCTATACTTTTATGAATAAAGCATTAGCTTAAGCAACTTAATTCAAACAACTTCCCACGAACAGAAAACAAATAAACGCTCTTTAAAATTGAAAGTATAGGGGATCAAGCCTAACTATGTGACAACTTAATGGGACTCCAAGTATTAGCTTTTGCCAAATAGATACAACATCACAAATTTCAGAATTTTCAAATATTATTAATACTATACTTTCTTCATCCATGCGTTGTATAGATACAGCATTTACAATGCAAATAAAAAAATGGATTCTCATCTCGACAAATGTAACCTCTCATATGTGGACTTGTTTTTATCCAACATGAATTCAATGGTGTTGCCATCATAAAAGAACTTTTTGGTCCCTAAAGTCCTAGTTCAAAATGAAATCATAACCATAGGCCACAGGGTCACAAACTTGAAGACTCCCATGAAAATGATTTATGTTTCCTCAAGAAGAAAAGTGCACGGATCCTTATTGTAACAACAATTGGCCACTGAACATTGTTATTATACAATCCTACAAATCTGAAATCCAGAAACAAGTGAATGATTCAAATTGCATGGAGGATTGTAAAGTTGGTAGGATCTTACATTGCTAATTGGAATAAAACTTTAAGTGGTGGGATCCAAACGCTATTGCAAATGACTTTCAACATAAATTATTCAATCAACTCAGTTTCATAATTTAAGCACTAAGAAAGACTATTGTGGTTTTGAAAAACGACCAAATATCTCTTATAAAGCACTATTCTAAAGGTTAATGCTTTTAAGCTCATCAAATAAAAACAATAAAAAAAAATATAGAGCATGTGGCTACATGCACCTTCCCATGTCTAAGCCCATAGTCCTTAGAAATCAAAAATTAAAAACGTCAAAGAAAGAGAAAAGAAAACTCACATCAACCTGATTAAGAAACAAGAACTAAAAAATCTTTACTTACAGCCTTGAGAAATTCATTTTCACGAGCATATTTTATATCACGGATTGTTGTTGCGTAAGTTGACCTGTAATGTAATATGATATTATGATTTCTTTTCAGAATCAACACCTTAATATTTACAAGCATTAACCAACACAATATCAGCTAATATAAAGATCATAAATGCAACTTAAGAAGAAGCTCACTCAGTTATAAGAAGGTCCAGTTGCAATTTATCAATCTGAGCAGCACCAAGGTGTCTATCAGCTGTCATGTTATAATCCCCTGTATAGACCATTGAAGCAGCTCCCACCCTTGCATAGAACATCGCTGCACCAAGAACCTAAGAACGCTATCAAGTTTCAGAGACCGAAAGCAAAAATAAAGGGTACACATATATATTTAAAATTATGTAAATGTACTTTTTGTTAGAATGTATCGTTTACTTCCAATTCATTCCCTAATCCTAACTAATTATGAAGGTACATGATTTGATACAATGTACTGTTTGATCTTTTGTCCAACACAATCTCAAGTCCTTGCTGAATTTATCTTTCTTGTGAATCATATGATGTTGCATTTTCTAATCAAATGATGTCACGTTTTATTTAAAAGGTCCTGGTTTAATGTTTTTGTGTTGAGGTACTCAATTGTATTACGTATCTACTTTATTTTTGCAATCCCGCGATAGTTTTTTATTTAATTTTGAGGTTGGATCATTATAATCTTCGTCTTGCTCATGAGTTGTTCTTAATGTCTGCGGATATTCCAGAAACCTATTTCATTTTAAGATACATCAAGAAGTACAACGATGTTGTATTGATATGCACTTGTGTGCTACTTTTGGATAAATGTGGTGGTTTTTGGTATACATGTTATACTTTTTTATGAGTATAGGAGCCAAATTAGTCATCCTCTTATAATTAGCAATGCTCTTCAAATTGAACTTTCAATTAATTGTTAGAAGTAGAACCAATAGAGTAAAAATATAATTGCAGCTTATAGTTGTTGGATGTGGTTCAAGCATAATTGCTACCTAGGGGATTTGGATGGGTAGTGGTGTGGGCGTAGGCTATTTCTAGCTTGCAAAAGGGTTTGTGGTGTTGGCTTTCTTGGTTCGGTTCACTTCTATAGGTATGGTGTAACAAGAGTTTTTCATTATGTTAGTCAATTGAAATATTATAAAACTTTACAAAGTAAACTAAAACGCTTTATAAATGTTACTTTTTATTTGTTCAACCAACTAATGTTAATGCGCTGTTGTAACATAGAAGTTTACTTTTTATGTGAGATGAATGAATTACCAAAACCATTTCGACTACCTTTTACACTTTTTGATTAAAACTGATGAAGTTGGTCTGAATGTTCGTAAGAATTTGGGCAGCACGTAAAGTTGACGTGTATATATTGGCAGTCACACCTAGAATTATTAGTAAAACAAGGGCTAAACAAACAGATAGTTGATCTAAGGCTAAACAGATAGATGTCTGATGTGGAGCTGCATAAGTTTATCTTAAATGATTTTACTAGAAAATCATTTTGGATATGTTGTTTTGTTCGTTATTACGCATAGCGTGGTTGATTTAGTCAATAAAGTAGTTTTAAGAAACAAAGGGGTGAGTGGAAAAAATTAAGACATGTCTTCAAAGAAATCACTGAATTTGTATGTGCGTTTCGGCAACATGTCTAAAGGGGTTTGACAAAGACATGGACCATTAGAACATTTAATATTATGATAAATGTCCTATAACTATTTTGTCTTTATTCCCTCTATCTCATTTAATTTGCCTAATTCTATTTTGGATTGTTTTATTTACATTGAACTTTTTCTTTTTTTGATAATAGTCCCCATTGTTCACTTTAAAATCTATCCAAAAAAATCTTTCGTTCTTTTAATCCCATCCATTTATTTTAATACCCACTTGATATACCAACCAAAAATTAATATTTGCAACTCTACGAAAGAGGTGCAAGTCAAATGCACCATATTTTGGCACCATATTGTTATAGGGTGAAGTCGAACGGACAAAAAGAGTCATATATAAGAAAATTAATGTGAGCCGAAAAAATGAATAGAGATTACATCAAAAGCATATAATCATTAAAATTACTAAAATCTTACATATAGATAATTTGTTAACTGCTTTGTAATTAAACATTTTAGTATACTAATTAAAAAATGTATTGCAATTAATTAAATATGTACAAACAAAGAATAATATTTGAAGTATGGACATAAATTAATTACATAAGTTGTGTATACCAATTCCAAAAAAAAAAAGAAACATTAAATGGGAGAAGATTGTTTATGGCATACTATTCAAAAGAAACATGGATGCATTACAATAGATAGGAATAGAGATTTGGCCTTGAGCCAGAGGCATGTATGTGGAATGGATTGATTTGTAACATGTAAATGATATGCAAAGTAGCCGTATGAATATCATAAGCTACTTATAAGGAGGTGATAATATACACATAAGATATTCATGTGTTGTAGTCAATTTGTCAACAATGACAAAAAATAAACTTCGAAATTTCATTTGAAGTACAGACCACACAATAATAGAAAAAGGTTACAAAATCACACCACAGGACAGAGAAAACACCAAAAGACATCAACAAATTTAAGGTGAAGTACACAAAATATAAAGGTATAAAGAAGTGACCATGATAATTCTATTACTGGGTTGTTCAATATCAATAATAGGAAAGATTTATTCTTACATGGCCAGCATAGTAGGGACGAATTTCAAGATCTTTATCAACATGGATAGTCTGCTTCAATTCCACCACTTTAACTGAAATAACAGAAATGGGAGTATTGTTTGATATTCAAAGATCAATAAGAAAAGGTGAAGTATGAATCCAAAGTATTATTGTTTAATATTCACACCATTTCATTTCTATATTCTATTATTCTTCTCTTCCTTCCTTAAATCCTTATATTTCATTTTCTTTATCACGAAATTGATTCATTTTAGAATCATTCTCGTATGATGGGTTCTAGAAGTATATGTGATACTTTAGATGCTTTCTAAATGTCTTGTCAGTTTACATGTTAATGTGTATAGTGTGATGTATGATTTTGGTTACCACAGTATGATTTACTTAGTTGTAAATTAAATTATGTTATATTTAGCACCACTTTTGTTACTACCAATTTATGATTAATATTATTTTATTCATTAATAAATGTGGTTGAATTTGAAAGAGAAATGCTTATGTGCACACAAGGATTAACTTAGACTATGTTGGCCTTGATTATTTGAGGTGACGACCTCCTTATTCAATTAGGTTTAGCGGTAAAGCCTTGGCCTATTGGCCTTGTTCTCTCAAATTAATAATCGAAAAATGTGACTACCATTATTAAATGTAAAATAAAATCATTGGCTTATGTGATATCACTTACTATGCACAAAATGATTTCCCATCTTGACTATTTTATTCTCCAAATGATTGAACTTAATTATTTTACGAAATAGAGCAGGAATTATTTTATGAGAAAATTTCACCCTAATTTATGAAGTAGTAACAGTTTAGAATTTTAAAATGGCTATCCAAACCTTGTCTTTCTCACATTCTTCATGTATGATTTTATAATACAAGTCTATAATTTGAAATGAACTACTTCCTGAACACAATCTAAACTATTTGTAAGTGTCACATATGACCTAATCATAAACAAGCATACCTCTGATTAATACAGTGGTAAAATAGCATGAAAAAGATCAATGTATAAGGCTATGAACTTAAAAGTGGCAGATAAAGAGGTAAAAAGGGAGTGTAGTGTTGTCAATAGTAGTTTGAAGTACCTTTCTCCATACAAGATCTAACATGGTCTAAAGTAAATTGTTCTTCATCACCCATTCGATCAACCATAATTTTGTGATAATCCTCCAACATAAGAGGAGCAAATGCCCATGTTGGACGCTGTAAAGCAAGCATTACCAATTAAATAAAATATCGAAAAGTAACCAAATAATGGAAGGAGGAGGTCATACTTCACAAAGGATAAAAGAAGAACTATAGAAAGGAGCTGGTGTAAAAGGGAAAAACAAAAAAAATATGCTATTATAATTCAATTTGTATATTCTGAAGTTGGGGTTTCTTATATAAGCCTATGGGCTATAAGGTGCACAATTTTTCATAGACTTTGAATGCAAGTGAAATGTTTACTATGAACAAAAACCAACCTTTCTTGCATTAAGTAAAGATACAAGTCAAAAAACAGGGCAAAATATGGTTAAGTCTATTGTAGGCATGGGACATAAATACAGATCAATGAAAGGTAGCGCTGGATTTTAAAGGTAATGTTGATAAACAGAAAGATAAGTCTTAAACTGAGTACAATAAGAGTATAGTAACAAAGAAAATCTAAATTTTTGGACTAGGAAACTCAGCAAAGGGTTGTAGTGATAATCAGATAATCATAACAGCTCGGTAGTTACATAGTACATAACAAGAATTGAAGAGAGATTCCCAAAATAAGCAAGCTTGTTTTTCCACTTCTTACAATATATTTCTTTTTTTTATCATACCCTCATGGACATTACGGCCAATAAGAAAGTGTATCCTTATTGAAAAAGCATTCATAAGACATTGTGATGATTATAAGCTAGATATCTCCATAAACTATCCAATTAAAAGAGACCACATATGCAAAAGGCATAAGACTAATTTAAGAAGCAAACACAACAAATTGGACGTTGTAGAGAAATAGAAGTTGAGGCATACCGTCATATATATAGGACCATGATATCCGCACACTTCAGTAAAGTATGGAAGTGCTCCAATATGGTCCAAATGGCTACCAAAACCAAAAAAAAAATTGTCAAGTGATCATATGTGCTGCAACAAGATTGCAATAACACGACAGTAATATAGATATTAAAAAGAAACAGAATGTAAACATGTTTATGTATTTAACCAAGCACCTTCGATGTAGTGGAAAAATATGTTTTGAACACATTTTAAACATCATTTCATTATAAAGAAAATAAAGCCAAAAAGTTGGTACAAATATAATTAATGATTGTAGAGAAGAGAGATCAAAGGTGGTACAAATGAGTGATGATGATACAGGACAGAGAATGATTATAGTCGCCAGACTTGGAAATAAGGGAAAAGTCGGGATAACGGCGGTGGTCATTATAACCCATATGCATCCCACAATCAAACATGATCTTTTTGCCATTGATATCCACAACAACACAGCTTTTCCCCACTTCTTGCCCAGCACCTATTTAGAATTAAACAGAAAGCATCAGTCATCCATTATCACCATAAAGGATAAAAAAATGAAACTTACGCCGTGATAAATTGAAATATATCAAGTGAGATTACCAAGCACAAGGCAGTCAATCCCCATAGTTGTTTGTGCGTGATCACTTGAATAAGTACTTCGTATCTTGGAGAAGCTTCATGATTATTTAATAAAAACATGGTAAGCATACATAGACTCAAAATTTCCAACCGAGAATGAGGAGTTTTTTTAAACTAGAAAATTTCAGTATCTATTTTTTGGATGTTTCAAGCTTCTGCACATAATTGTTTTAACTACCCTGCACTAACGGTGTTCAATGGCACGGGTCAAGACTAAGGTGGGCAACTTGTTAATAGGTTGCGTTGGGTTGGGTCAACAAAAAAATCTTAACAGATAGTAGAAGGTCACTAGTTGTCTAAGTCGCCCCACCCAACCAATGGCGGATCCCTTAGTTTTAAAAAGCGTGAGGCGCACTTTTTCGCTACAGCTTAAAATCAATTTAAAAACATATATATACTTCAAACGACATGGTATTCATATTTTAGTATCAACAAACTTGAAAACATTTATTATTCTTGCGGTAAACATCACTTTAGCACAAAACTACTATAATGAGAATACGATGAATTCCAGAAGTTATGTTCTTCTTCACATGCCTTTTGATATTCTTAAAGAAGGAACGCTTTTTCGAAATTTATATCCAAGTAAATTTGAGTGTGAGTTTTACTTCTTACTCAAACAAAAAAGCATAAGTTAATTATCCAACCGAATAGGGAGGCGCACCGGGCACACACCTCTTGTAATGGGCTTTGCCTCACCTATCTGAGGTGTTTTCAGCTGAGTCTGAGATCGAGGCGCACAAGGCGCAATGTGAGGCGCGCTTTCTAAACTAAAGCGGATCCAAGGTTCAGAGTCTCATGGGCAACAACAAATGACGAAATTTCAGCAGAGTTTCGTTTGTAAAATTCACAACTAATTTATGTTTATTTCTGCATCATAAACTATACTAAAACAATATGTTAATGTGACACGTGTCACTACCACAATGATTCGTTTCCCGCCGAAAGCACTTCTCTAAAAACTTATTCAGGGCATTTATCACAATTATTACAATCGCATTTATCACAATTATTACAATTGTCTTCAAATATGTTTATTGTCATATTACAATTACTACACGAATTAGTAGTTAGAGAAGTATTCTTGGTTGACTAGCTACAATTATTACAATGGCCCATAAATAAGTTTCTTGCTATATTACAATTATTACAATTGCCCACAAATAAATCATCTTACCTGACCAAAATCATGCTTTTTTCATCATTGTGTATTAATTAAATCTCATATTTGAATTAGATGTTTTCAAAGTTTTGAGTATTAATTAAATCTCTTATTCTTAAATTTCTATATATTAACATAACTCATATGACTATCAAAAACACACTTCATTAGCATAAAACAATGATAAACAATTTTTATTTGTTTTTGAGTATTAACAATGATAAACAATTTTTATTTTTTAGCAACCAAAAAACAAAAAGATAAAAGTGAACTTACATATGATTTTCTGGATCTTCAAAAATATCTTCAAAAGTTTCAATGTTTAGGTTATACAGAGGGCATCTTCAATCAGATTATAAAACATTGAAAATCTTAACTGATTTTGTTGTTTTTAAAAGAAATTGGTTTCAATTAAGCGATTAGAATCAAATTAAAGACAAAACCATAGAATAAGAAATTAAGAGAAAGATTATGTCAAAAACGGCTGGCAATTGGCATAGAGATGAAGATTTGATTGAGTTATCCCAAAGAGAGTCAAAGAAATTGGTTTCAATTAACCGATTATAATCAAATTAAAAGACAAAACAATAGAATAAGAAATTTAGAGAGTGACAGAGAGAAAAAGGGTTTTTGCCTCTAATGTCGAAAACGGGAGATGAAGATTTGATTGAGTTAAATAGACTGAAGACCAGAATAAGTAAGGTTTTCATTGGGTTTATTATATGATGGCCCAAGTTTTCCATAGTTCATTTAGCCCATGCTAAATGATATAGTTATGGTGAGACAATTTTTATTGGAGTGATTGAATGTACATTTTAGAGTAGTTTGGTTGACGTAGAAATTTAATTCCTATGGGAAGTTGTAATTCATTGGAATTTACTTTCTTTGTCAATTTCCTAGGAATTACTTAATATTGTTTGTTTGACAATAGGTATTTTCATTTCCTTAGAAGTAATTCATGGGAATTGTTAATGACTAAGGGGGTATATGGTAATCTAATTCCTATGTCTCATAGAAATTAACTTCCCTTGGATTTTATAATTCCTAGGAATTTAAGATTTTTTGGCAACGAAACAAATTAGAATAATACTATTTCCTAGAAACTTAAAATTCCAAGGCTAATAAATCTAAAGTGATTAATTATAAATTTAAAGTAATCACTCACAATTTAAAGTTTGACACTTCACTTCCTAGAGGGTCTTTTTAGTAATAACAACAACGGTGTTCATACTCATTATTCAAATAATTTTATTCCGGGTTCGTCAGACCATATAGGTAAGGCTGCAAATACTGGTGAGGATCAGAGATCTACGGAATCTAGGACCACGTCATTTTTTGAAAACAAGCCTGTGTAGACCATGAGGGATTCGAATAGCTAGCCACTGCTCCATAAACTGCAAACAATGTATGCTGAAAGTACATTGAACAAAGATATGATCATTGATCAATAGACTCGGGTGCAGCATTGCACATTAGGCAAACGTACACCCATTTAAACCAATTTATCTCTGGTTCTGCCTGCACATCCACTCACTTAATTGAAGCTTTACAGATCAGAGCCTCTTCAGAGCCCAACTACCCAACTAACCGTTATGGAAGGGTTGAAGAGCATCCAATCAGCACCTTTCGTGTAAACTTCGTGCATCCATTTGATCCATAAGAACCCCTGCATTGAACTGATATGTCAGGCAAGCTTGCCCACAGACACTAAATTCCATACATCAAGGTTTCGGATCCATAGGTCACTACTCTTCGGTTAGCAGACCTTAGACCAACTGACGTTACCTCCAAAACTTTTGGTAAAATCATCGTGCCATACAAAAGATCGATAAGATACTATTATTATTATTATTATTATTATTATTATTATTATTATTATTATTGTTATTTTTTGGTAAGGTAAATTTTATATTATTATTATTATTATTATTATTATTATTATTATTATTATTATTATTATTATTATATAAATTTTATTGTAATAAAAACTAAGGAGCAACCCGTTAATATTTTTAAATATCAAATGCTCACAAGTCATAAAATATTATTATATAACATACTCATATAATAACCGAAAAAAATCTAATCGAAAACTAACGGGATATTATAGAAGCAATAGAAGATTTGGACACATAAAAAACTCTTCCAATTTTGATTAGAATGTTTTTTATTTTTTTATTTTTTTATTTTTTTATTTTTTTATTTTTTTATTTTATATTACCGAAAATTATACAATTTTTATAAACCAATAATTTTTTTTGAGTAACTATAAACCAATAATTTAAAATTCATATAATAATTAATTACATATATAATATTAATAATTGTTTATTTAAATAATTAATAAACCGTGTTTATCACGGGAATCTATCTAGTGACATGTATAAGCGCAATAAACCCAAACCAAAGTCAAAATAATATAAAAGCTATAAATTTACATCATCACCTAATGGTGGCAACTCAAAAATTTAATGAAGTTCAATCAACATCATGCTCATGCAAGAAGTTCAAATATACAATGAACAAAGTCCAACAAAATGTAATACAAAGTAACAAAAGAACAAAGAAACCATAATTAGTCTCGCCTAGTTTTCATATTTTAGAATCTTAGTAAAAAAGCATCATTATTAGAGAAACAAATCCTTCTCTAATCACTAAAAGGTAACTAAGCTATCATTCAACAATTTTTCTCCTATGTTGCTCAACAGTTATTCAAAGAAGATAATAAACAAAAAAATTCAAGATTTTACAAAAATCTAATTCACGAAATACACATAAATGCCAACACACAAAATACACCAAATATGGATGATTACAAAGACTATCAAATAAAGAAAATAAATAAGCTTAAAACAAAACACGTTTGGGAAAAATAAATAACACTTAAAATGATATTCAAAAAAAAAATAACACTTAAAATAATCAAAACCCTACGTAAGAAGAATAATTTATAAAAAAACAGAAAGAGATAGGTGTGTGAAATGTATACCCGGTAAAAATGAACGGAAACAATTGAGTAATTAGTGATTAAAGTTCGATTGGAATTATGATTAAAGAGTGAAAATACCTACAAAAATTAAAATTTTGATTTTTTAGGGTTTTTGTGAAGAGAGACTGTGAGCCGCCACAACCCACAGCAGGCGACGAGCAGCAGCTGCAAGCAGACAGCTGCCGTGAGCATCTGAGGTGGCTCCGCGGGGTGAGTGCGGCGGCGCTACGGCGGTAGGTGTATTGTAGAAGGTAGCGTTTTTAGGTCTTTTAAGAGGAGAGAGAAAAAGAGTAATGCACATCATGAGTTGGTAAATGGCGTAGAAAACCGACCCCTAATTCCAAAATTCGAAAATTTTAACTTTTTTTTAAATTCGCAAGGGGCACGTGCCCAGGGAGGCCATACACATCTTTGGTTTGAAACAAACTTATGTAAGACCGTCCTATTCTAAGATCAAAACTAGGCCGGCCCATTACAGTACGCGCGCGTGCCTATTTTCCTCCAAAATACAAATTTTTTGTTTTTTACATTATCTGCGCATTTTTCAATTTTGACCATAAAGATACTCCCTCCGTCCCTATGAGATGGTAGCAAAGAGAAAAATGGTGAGAATTAAGAAAGTGGTAATAAATGAAGAGAGATAATGAATTGTGTGGATAAAACTAGAAGAGTTAAAAGGTATGGATGAGATTAAAAGAAAATGGTGGGCCATAGTCCAAAAATAGAAATGCTGCAATTTAAGTGGGACGGACAAAAATAGAAAATGCTGCAAATTCATAGGGACGGAGGGAGTATCAATTTTAACCTTAAAGATATCAATTTCAACGTAAATTAGTACTTAAACATATCAATTAAAGTAAAAATTTCAATTAGAACCTATAAGGGATCAATTGTGGCGTTAAACTGATCAATTTCTACCTAAATTGAAATTGATATAATTAAGTTCAAAAATGATACCTTTAAGATTAAAATTGAAAAATGTCTGGAAAGTGAAAAAGAAGAGAAAAAGCATGTAAGGAGTTCGATGTGCTAGTGTTGGAACTTAAGAGTTTAATGCTAAGGAAAATGATTGTGCTTTTACTTTGAAGCAAAAACCTTTGTCCCACATTGTTGGGATAAAGGAGATTTGTTTTGTTTAAACATGAGTGTTTGTATAATGGTGTTTGAATTGCTTTCCTATTGTTGTGGCTTAGAAAGGGCATACCCCACGCGTGCCGCTGCCGCCGCCCGCTTAGCTCGTGAACGTGACCGTGACACGTGCGCGATGTGGTGTGGTGTGCCTTTCTTTTGATCATTCAGTTACGAAGCCCACAACGATTGTTTTAATCAACGTTTGTAATTGCCGTGCCTTTACTCGTTCCCATGATTTCCGCTCTTTAATTTCAGTAACTGATAAACCACATTCATGGCTGCCTTCAAACGGCTATATTACGGTTTGTCTATAAATCCCATTCTCTTCATCGGTTTTCAAACATACAGAAAAAACTACTGCTTTCCTTCAAATTATTCTGAGCATAATTGTGAGTTCCAAATATTCTGAGCATAATTCTGAGAAAAAACTACTGCACATTAAGGGAGATCGCTGTGTAAAATCTTGGAGGGCAACGCCATCTTCGATTGCACCATAGTCGAGACGCATTTTGCTTCTAAGACAGTGTTCCTAACACGTCACAGCGTTTGTTACATTAAACATTCGGCCCACATTTTTATTTTAGTTTCTGATTTTACAGTATCTATTCTTACAGCTAGAATATTGGGCCGTCTTATTTTAAGACGATCTCTACCAAGATCGCTTGTTTTGGTTTAAGGAATAATAAAGAGAAAAAGGTAGAACATGAGAGAATCAGGGAATTGAAGGTCAGTAGTTGGTTAGTGACGCGTTCCTATTTAAATTTGCACAAATTCTTGTGAGAGCGGTTTTTTTAGAGACCATCACTTATTTTGGTTGTGCTATTATATACTACCTCCTATTCATCGTCTCAATACAAGGATTATTAATATCAAATTTTTTAATATTTAAATAAGAATAATTTGAGATATTAAGAGTTAAATTGTTGCCTCTTCAAGTGTGGAAAACTAAATGAGACATTTAGGCTGAATAAGAGGGAGTATTTTTTAAAATATTGTAAGCAGGCGTTAAGACTGATGTAATTAGACATTTATAGTATTGAAATAGGCATTAAGGATATGGCATGTAAGCATTAAGAATAATATAAGTAGGCATTAGAGATACGGTAAGTGGGCAGCATTAACCTTCAATGGATTGCGCTTGAGATACGTCTCTCAAAGAGATGGTCTCTGATGAGACTAACTTTTAATTTGCCCCATCTAACCCCATTATTTTTGTAATCATAGTGTGAAATTATGTCGACCCCAATCTTAAAATTTAAGCTATTTTAAGTCCGGCCCATTTAAAACCTGATTTTTTAAGGGATGGATTAGGGTTTGCCCATTGCACACCAAGTCCCAAGGGTCTCTAATCTCTACATCAAACTAAATGAAAGAAAACTAAATATCATTTACATAAGCAGATGGTAGCTCATTATACTCCACGATATACGGCAGTGATGAAGTGAATAATATTATTATGATATTATCCCTTAATACATCATTATCATCATCTTATTCCGTGTATTCAAAAAAAAATTTCATAAAAAACTTTTTATTATCATAGTGATTAAATTATTAACGGTATCCTTGAGTTTTTGGCACTCTGACATCCCATAAATTCTTTTTATTATCAATGTTACCCTCGTATTACTGAGTGTCTTGCAAGTTACAACCATAACCTTTTAAAACTTTTTCGTTTAAAATCATCCAAAACTGTTAACTTTCTTTTGTGTTTTAAATTTAAACACAAAAAAATGTAAAAAAACAAAATAGCGATTCTAGACGAAAAAACGTTTTAAAAAAAATTAGAAATGGAAAAGAAAATTGAGAAAAACAAGAATTGCACCTGACAAAATTATTAAGGTTGATAATTATACTTCTGGAAAAATCTGAAAAACAAATGAAAAGTTAGAATTTCAAAATTTGACAAAAAGTAAAACTCAATTGAGTAATCAAATTTAAAAATTAAAATTAAGAATAAGAAAATGTGAATTCAGAAAATTAATCAAAAAAAATAAGAAAACAAACTTTTTCAACAACGGAGGTTGGCGGCTGGGGTAGTGTTCGTGGAAGAGTATAAAATTAATTTACTTCTTCCTATTAATATAGCGTATTTATATTTTGTTCATATGGGCCGGCCCAAAAATAAAAAAATATCGATCAAAGTATAAAGGCTTCCAAAAAAAAAAAAAAAAAGAAAATATTGCAAATCCAATGGGACGGAGAGAGTACATACAAATAATCATACATCATATCATACAATACTATAAAATTTTTGGAAAATTACAAGTGTCATTCTATAAGAAAGCATGACCATATGTAATTTTAATGAATGATTGTTGATTACATACCAATATCTACTTACAATAGAATTTAATTATTTTTAAATTTAGAGCTAATCATATCATATCATCATATATCATAGAATATTATAATAATATTGGAAAATTACAAGTGTCATCATACAATACTATAAAAATTTTGAAAAATTACAAGTGTCATTCTCTAAGAAAGCATGACATATGTAATTTTAATGAATGATTGTTGATTACATACCAATATTTACTTACAATAGAATTTAATTATTTTTAAATTTAGAGTTACCCATATCATATCATAGAATCATAGAATACTATAAAAATATTGAAAAATTACAAATGTCAATCTCTAAGTTAGTATGAGATATGTATTTATTTTAATGAATGATTGTCGATTACATACCAATATTTACTTAAAATAGAATTTAATTATTTTTAAATTTAGAGCTAATCATATCATATCATCATATATCATAGAATATTATAATAATATTGGAAAATTACAAGTGTCATTCTCTAAGTTAGTATCACATACTTCCTCTGTTCCGTTTTACTTGCAACACTTACCGTTTTTAGAAGTTTCATATTACTTGCCACATTACTATTTTTGGCAAAAATAATCAACTTATTTTATCCTCACTTTATTCCTACAACATATCATCATCAATCATACATTATCCCATTAATTATTTAATATACCCACAAGTCACAACTACTATCTATTTATAATAATTTTTTTATTTCTACCCCACATATCATCATCAATTATACATCATTCCTACTTTTACCATACTGATTTGACAACCTTTAAATATCGTGCCAAACCCAATGGTGCAACTAAAATGGAACGGAGGAAATATGTTATTATTTTAATGAATGATGATGGTTGATTACGTACCAATATTTACTTAAAATAGAATTTAATTATTTTTAAATTTAGAGCTAATCATATCATATCATCATATCATACAATACTATAAAATTGTTGGAAAATTACAAGTGTTATTCTATAACGAAGTATCATACAATACTATAAAATTGTTGGAAAATTACAAGTGTCATTCTCTAACGAAGTATGACATATGTAATTATTTTAATGAATGACTAGGATAGAAACCCGTGCATTTTAAATACGTTGATATTTTAGCTTAGTGAAATTTTATACATACGAAAATATTAAATGAAGGTGCATAATAAATTATTTACATACATACATTGTAATTAAAAAAAGAATTAAATATAAAAAACACAAAATAGGTTGTTAATAAAGACTTTATAAGTTTTGAAACATCTTTTTATATACTACATTCTCAGTACGATGACATATTTCACCATCCTTATCGCATATGAGAATTTTTTTATCCTTTCCTGCTAGTCACTCTAGAAACGGCAACATAAAATTGTCAATAATGTCAGAGAATGAAACAAAGTTGAAAATAGCTTTGCTAATTTGCAAGTCTAGAATTTCTTCTATAACTGATGTTTTATAGAAGAACATTTACCATTCATGTTTGGTTGATCTATACTCACCAACTGCTGGATTAACACTAAATTTTGCAAAAAAGTATAATTTTCCTAACACACAGGAATTAGAATGATATGACATTGTAAATTTTCCCATTGAAGCCATTTTAGATGTTCCCTTTTCGTCCACCAGAATTAAGTGAATCGATGTGGTCACATCTTTCTCTTTACACTCCCACATATGTATGACCTTTGCATTGATTTTCCATGTTCCCCCATCACTTTGTATTTCATTAATGTAATTTGAACTCATTGTTATTATTGAAAATATTACTGAAGTTTGAGAAAAGAGAAATGGTATGAGCAATTAATTAAGTTGATCAAAAGATGCATTTATACTGTTTTTCATGCCATTTTAGTAAAAGTTGATTTTTATTTTTGTAAATAATAATTACAAATGACACTCTCACATTCACTATAATTTTCTATACTATACATTAAAATTAATATAGTGTATGATTGTTGATAACATACCAATATTTAATTAAAATAGAATTTAATTATTTTTAAATTTAGAACTAAATTAGGTATACTATGGAGTTGATTTTATTATGGCATTTCTATATAAATAACCTAAAATTTAATATATTTAATTGAATGAAAAAATGATGTATTTTCAATAAAAATTTTAAAAAATCAATATTTAATTTTTGCTTTTCGAAAAGCATGTATTCGATATATTATTCATGATGATAATATATGCTTGCATTATTCTTTAAAGTTATATTTTTATATAATTCATACTCATAAATTCGTACATTGCACGAGTTTTTATACTAGTTCAATATTAATTACTTAACGGCTTAAAATGGGCTGATCCAATTTTTAATTTTTAAAAATTTAATAAAAAAAATTGTCTTTATTTAGCAAAGTGCAATATAAGTTTAAGGAAAATTTGGCTCTAAAGGTATGAACTTTGTCTGATTCTAGACCGAACTGGAAACCGTATTTTAAAAATATAAAACCAGACCAGACCATTTAGATCGTGGACCAGACCAAATACTTAATTAAATTACGGTTTGGTCCGATTTGGTTTACGGTTTAGACCAAACTTTGTCCAGCCCTAGTTGGGGGTATGGGTAGAACTTTTGAGGTTAATCCAGTTGATTTATGCTTGAAGTACTTGTTTAATTTGGGTGCAATGTATGTAAATAGCAAAATTATTGAGGGTTTGTTTTACTGTGTTCCTGGTGTGCCATTGAAAGATGGTTTAAAGAAAATTCTTGTTGAAGATAATGTTTTTCAACTTGGACAAACTGCTATTTTGAACAGATTTGTTGATGTGTATGTGTTGGCAAAGATTCTTTTGTCCCCCTTCCATTATAGGAACCCCTTTTGTCCATACCTAAGTTTCACAAAATAAAAGTGAAATTACATCCGTTGGAGTCAAAATAGTACTCAACAAGTTGACTATAAGAAGGGAACCACAAAGTGGTATAGGGTGTAAAAAGCAAACTAAACCAAACCCAAACCAAAACCCAGATTTGTCTTTCCATATAGACACAACCATTGATTCTTGGCTATTAAATGAACCACTTGCTGAACCACCAACTTCTGACCTACCTATTGATAAGCCTTCCTCCTCCATTATTAATGAAACCATATAAACATTATATCTAGGTATAAATGAGTTACCCACAGGAAACACCAAAGGTAAAGAAACTTGTAGATCTGTGGAGTTATAAGAGAGCAGTGAAGAAGTTGATGAGGATGCAGAGGAGATTGTAGGTGCAGAAGCTGACATTTTGTTACATGAGAATGAGTTTTTGAATGAGGAAGATGAAGTTGAAGAATCTAGTGATGAGGAATTTGTACAAGCTAGAGAAAGAGTCAAGAGTGCTTGTTTTAGATTGGCTCAGACTAGTAAACAGGTTCAAGAGGAAGTTGTTAAGGGATGTTTAGCTAGTACTTCAAATGCATCCGTTGAGGTTGAAGAACCTTAGCAAGTCAATACATCTGAATACGATGATAGTGAGGAAGAGCAAGATAGTCTTGTCTCTTCAGGTGATGAGGCTGCAGGGGATATAAGAAAGAAGAAGAGGGATTCTGTGGTTCTTGAGAACACAAATTTCAAAACATTTCAATGGGTTGTAGGTCAAAGGTTTGGTAGCAAGACTTTCTTTAAGCAGGCTTTAGCAAAATATGCTATTTATCAGGGTAGGAATATAGGTATTAGGTCAAGCAACAAAAAGTTTGGTCAAAGAACTGTAGTTAGAGGTGTTGGTGACTGTCCATTCTATTTATATGTTAGATGGGATAGCAGGAGAGCAACCTTTGTTGTGCAGTCAATACATAGTGAACATAGTTATTGTAGAAACATGGAAACGAACAAACAAATGAAAGCAATGTGGGTTGCACATAGTCGTTAGATGTGTTGAGGGATGGTCATGGGGCGGGTCTGGAGCGGGTCCAACCAGACCCGGACCCGGACCCTTTTAATTTTTTGAGATCCAGACCCGGATCCGGACCCTAAGGTCTAAAATTTTCAGACCCGGACCCAAACCCTCCGAATCTGATGGGTCTAGGGTCCTTAATGGGTCTAAAAAAAAGTCTCTTTGATTTGTCAAATTTAAACCATTTGTAAGTCATTATATTTTTTGTATATATGTAAGACAGCTATTATCATACTCTACAAATATTTAATACTAATTTAACATCTAAAGTCACATAGCTAGGAGTGTTCACCGGTCCAAACCCGGATCGGAAGAACGGAATCCCGAATTTGCTAACACCGGAACCCGGATTCCATCCGGTCCGGTCCGGGTTTGGACCGGTTAGACCGAAAATAATTTTTTATACCAAAAATAAATTAAAAAATGGAATATTTAAAAATAATTTAGCTAATTAATTATTATAAAATTAAAATATTTGAATTAAAAAATTATTTTGTGTTGAAAACAAAATATTTAAAGCCCTTTAAATAAGTATATACATAACAATCGTAAATATTTAAAGCACTTTTATGTGTATCCGGTCACATCCGGTCCAACCCGGATTTTTCCGGGTCTAGACCGGACCGATCCGGATACCCGGAATGTCAAAAATATAAGACCCGATTCCGGTCCAGTCTAATTTTGCACACCCCTACACATAGCATCATTCATGTACGCTTAAATTCTATTATAAACACTAGTTCGAGTCTATGAAATAAGGGTAATTGACTAATTGGGTTAGCACATAGCAAGTAGCATATATATTATTTATATATATTATGATTATCTAAAAAAAGTGTTGGAGGCATAATTTATACGTAGTATTTATAAAGGTCCGAGGGGCAGTTTCAGGGTCCGGATCTCAAACCCGGACCCGGACCCGCCAAATATTGTTTAGATCCAAATCCGACCTAGTCCGATAGGTCTCAAAAAATAAGACCCAGACCCTTATAAAAGGGGTGGGTCCGGGGCGGGTCCAACAGGGTCTTGGACCCGTGACCATCCCTAGATGTGTTCAAGATAAGACCACATTGGCCAGCAAAAGAAATTATGGAAAATGTTAAGAGGGCTTTTGGTATGATAGTGAAGAGGGATTTTGCTTATAAAGTTAAGTAAAATGCTTACAAGCTTTTTCATGGGAGTATGGCAGAGCATTACAACAAGTTTGGGGTTTATGTGCATGTCCTTCAACAGACATGCCATGCAAGTTTGATTGAGCTTGTTACTGATCTAGCTCCTTCAGATGCACAAGTCTTTAAGAGACTACCTATTTGTTTTAAGGGTTTGAAGCAGGGGTGGATTGAAGGTTTTAGGAAAGTGATTTGCGTACATGCTTGTTTCCTAAAGACATTCTTAGGTGGTCAGTTGTTAGTTGCCATTGGGAGGGATAACAATGACCAAATATTCTCAATATCTTGGGCAGTTGTTGAAGGGCAGAACAATGAAAGTTGGGGGTGGTTTCTTAATGGCTTACATAACTACTTGGGATTAGGCACTTGAGAGGATGTTGTGATTATATCTGATGAACACAAGGTATGTATATTCTCATTTCAGTTTTCTTAATTTCATAAATTTTTGCAATGCATCTCACTTATTAATTTTATTGTGATTATGAAGAGTATTGTTAGTTGTGTTGCCCAAGCTAAAGCAGAGCACAGACACTGTGCAAGACATATTGATGAGCTGTGGAATTTGCAGTGAGAAGGGGCACAACATGAGATCATGCCCAAACAAGGCTACAACTGCTGCAAGGACTTTAAATCTTAATGAGATCCCACAACAGACTGTGACAGAATGTCAATGTAATATCCAAGATATTTTAGAAAAAAAAAATTAATAAAAAAAAATTAATAAAAATAAAAATAGAAATATAAATAATTTATAATTTAAAATAAAAATAAAAAAATTTTAAAGAAACTTAAAAAAAAAAAAAGGTCTCACGGTAACAAATAATTAAAATGAAACAAAAACTATATATATAATAAGATAGAAAATGAAACCCAAAAATTTAGGGAAGTTAAAAAAAAAAAAGAATTAAATTGAATCACAATTTTGATTTACACGGTTATATACAAAATATATCAAATTTAACTTCCTTCCCCAATATATCAAATTTAACTTCCTTCCCCATTAAACTCCATCACCCTACCCACTTTTTCCCTAATTATATTAACCTATCTCATTTTATACTGATAAACCAAACTGTTTATCATATTTGATATTCCTCTAAATAAATTTTCTCTCTTCTCATTCTAATTCTTTTTCTCTCATTCACCATTTTTCTTTGTTTACACCTATTATCAAATCCTTTTTTCTTCATTGTAGTATTTTCATTCTTTAAATATCCTATATACAAATTCTAAACAACAATCATACTTTAAAGTCAAGTTCTTAAAGGAAGTTTGATATGAGCATACATTTATATTCTAGAGCTCTTTTCACAAGGTAATTTTCGATGTCCATCTAATTAGGATTATCCCGTTAGTATTATGTGCTAAGTGATATTAACTTGTTTAAACGTGTTACGTGAAATGGTATGATATTATTTTATATGACATTATGTTTTATATACTTTACTCTTAATTTATATTGAATATTATTTTTGTCAAGCTTCGAATATTTATGATTTAATTGTTGTTGTCACCAATTGATACTAAAATGGTGATTTGTTGGATAAGATTTCAGTTGGATATTTCTGAAATATATATTTATTGAGAAAATTTATGATCATTTTACATAAAATGTATAATGTAATGTTTTATGTGCTCGCGACTAATTACTAAAATATATTAAACCACGTAAAGTGTCACGATGGGAATGAAGCTCTTATATTTGTTGTGATCCAAGTATAAGAGTGATGAACAGGTTGCCCTGTTTGGTTAGTATAGCTGCCGACAGGTTATTATTATTATTTTGATGCTCGATACGATTTTTGGTCTTCCTTCTATTTGTTGTGATCCAAGTAGAAGGGGTGTGCACACTAAGGTTACCTGAGACTACTCTGCTGGCCTTGATGAATTATTTGGGGTGACGACCTCTTGATGAAGTAGGTATAGGGGTAAAGCCTCGGCCTACTGGCGTTCTCGTTCCCTCAAATTAAAATTGGATATATGTGTTGTCATCATTAAATATCAAATTAATTAATTGGCTTATGTGTTATTATATTTATATTCATAAAATCGACCTTTAACTCAACTTTATATTACTTTAATTTCTACAACTATTTTCAACTCAATTATAGTTTGTTTTCTTAAATTATTTCAACTAAAATTGTTTTACGGGATGGAGTTGGAATTACTCAGTTTTTCTGATTTTTGGGAGTTTTTCCCTTGTTTTCTTGTATTCTTACTTTTGCAGGTTATCAATCGCGTGGGGATCTTAGAGTGAGGTTCACCTAGAAAATTAGTTTATTAGTAGTCACGTCTCAATTATGGTTCACTTCCAGTTGTAAAAATTGTATTACATAGAATCATTTTATATAGTTGTTTAGCGTTACATTTATTCATTATCAGAGATAGATGTGGCGATAACACTCTCATGAGTAGGTTTTGACTCAAGATTTACTTAAACGGTTTTCAAAAACTTGACCTACTTTATGTAATATCCGAGATATTTTAGAAAAAAAAAATTAATAAAAAAAAAATAATAAAAATAAAAATAGAAATATAAATAATTTATAATTTAAAATAAAAATAAAAAAATTTTAAAGAAACTTAAAAAAAAAAAAAAAAAAAAGGTCTCACGGTAACAAATAAGTAAAATGAAACAAAAACTATATATATAATAAGATAGAAAATGAAACCCAAAAATTTAGAGAAGTTAAAAAAAAAAAAGAATTAAATTGAATCACAATTTTGATTTACACGGTTATATACAAAATATATCAAATTTAACTTCCTTCCCCATTCTTAAAATAACTCCCCATTAAACTCCATCACCCTACCCACTTTTTCCCTAATTATATTAACCTATCTCATTTTATACTGATAAACCAAACTGTTTATCATATTTGATATTCCTCTAAATAAATTTTCTCTCTTCTCATTCTAATTCTTTTTCTCTCATTCACCATTTTTCTTTGTTTACACCTATTATCAAATCTTTTTTTCTCCATTGTAGTATTTTCATTCTTTAAATATCCTATATACAAATTCTAAACAACAATCATACTTTAAAGTCAAGTTCCTAAAGGAAGTTTGATATGAGCATACATTTATATTCTAGAGCTCTTTTCACAAGGTAATTTTCGATGTCCATCTAATTAGGATTATCCCGTTAGTATTATGTGCTAAGTGATATTAACTTGTTTAAACGTGTTACGTGAAATGGTATGATATTATTTTATATGACATTATGTTTTATATACTTTACTCTTAATTTATATTGAATATTATTTTTGTCAAGCTTCGAATTTATAATTGTTATTTTGATAAAATAGATATTATTATTTTAATAACAAAAATTTGATACGGTTTAGATTTGAAAGAAATTATTTATTTTATTATTTTATGGAAATTATATTATTATTTCAATAATGGGTTTAAAAGACGATTTGAGTCGAAAGAGAAATATTTATGATTTAATTGTTGTTGTCACCAATTGATACTAAAATGGTGATTTGTTGGATAAGATTTCAGTTGGATATTTCTGAAATATATATTTATTGGGAAAATTTATGATCATTTTACATAAAATGTATAATGTAATGTTTTATGTGCTCGCGACTAATTACTAAAATATATTAAACCACGTAAAGTGTCACGATGGGAATGAAGCTCTTATATTTGTTGTGATCCAAGTATAAGAGTGATGAACAGGTTGCCCTGTTTGGTTAGTATAGCTGCCGACAGGTTATTATTATTATTTTGATGCTCGATACGATTTTTGGTCTTCCTTCTATTTGTTGTGATCCAAGTAGAAAGGGTGTGCACACTAGGGTTACCTGAGACTACTCTGCTGGCCTTGATGAATTATTTGGGGTGACGACCTCTTGATGAAGTAGGTATAGGGGTAAAGCCTCGGCCTACTGGCGTTCTCGTTCCCTCAAATTAAAATTGGATATATGTGTTGTCATCATTAAATATCAAATTAATTAATTGGCTTATGTGTTATTATATTTATATTCATAAAATCGACCTTTAACTCAACTTTATATTACTTTAATTTCTACAACTATTTTCAACTCAATTATAGTTTGTTTTCTTAAATTATTTCAACTAAAATTGTTTTACGGGATGGAGTTGGAATTACTCAGTTTTCCTGATTTTTGGGAGTTTTTCCCTTGTTTTCTTGTATTCTTACTTTTGCAGGTTATCAATCGCGTGGGGATCTTAGAGTGAGGTTCACCTAGAAAATTAGTTTATTAGTAGTCACGTCTCAGTTATGGTTCACTTCCAGTTGTAAAAATTGTATTGCATAGAATCATTTTATATAGTTGTTTAGCGTTACATTTATTCCTTATCAGGGATAGATGTGGCGGTAACACTCTCATGAGTAGGTTTTGACTCAAGATTTACTTAAACGGTTTTCAAAAACTTGACCTACTTTGGGGGTGTTACAGTCAATGCTCAACACATAGTTTGTCAATGCCATCTGCTCGACCAACAAGAACTGGGAGGCATGGAAGGAGTATAAGGAGTGGTGTAGGTGCAAGGGGAGGTAGATCAAAGAGAGGAAGATTTGGCCTGCCTAGTCAAGCTTCTCAACCCAGTCAGTGTTCACATCTAACACAGGTGTCAGGAACTTAATGATTCAGACAATGCCCTAGTATGTAGTTTATGTATGTGTGCATAACAATAGTTAGGTGTATTTTTTGGGAATGTATTGTTTACACCTATAGCTTTTTGGTAAATTAGGGGGATGTATTTTGCTAAATCAATCAAACAATCCAGATCAACAATCAAATGAATACGATGAAATCAGTTTGATGAAACTGATATTTGTTTTACTTAATCAGCAATTGTTACAAAACACTTGTTTCTTACACATTACAATTCCGGTTCTTCTTACTTGTGGATTTTAGTTTTTACAAAGGGCCATATACATTACAAAGACAACCCAAGACATACACAAGATTACAAACAAGTTTTTCTCCCTAATTGCTGCTTTCTTCAATTCCATTTTAAGGTTGTTAATTTCTGCCTTGTATTGTTGTATCTTGAGTAGGGCTTTGTCCATCTTGTGTTCTGATTTTTTCTTCATCTCAGCAAATTCCTTCACCATATGCTCTCTCTCTATCAGCTTCAATTGCAAATCCTCTTCTTGTGTATACACACATTCCTTTTCCCATTTGAAAAACGAGCAATCATCATTCAACAACAACAAAGACACAGAATTAGACCAACTAAACCTAAAAATTGCTTAACCCTAAAAAATTTAAAATACTTACAGGCCAATTAGGGCATCCAAAAAACGTTTCTCCTAAGTTTGGACCCTTCCTAACTGTACGAATTTTTGCCTTGAAACCATGATGACAATGAATGTTGTGAGGATATGAACTTCTCAGGTTGAAGAAGAAGAAGCCATTGAAGACTGCTTGCTAGTTGCTGCTGCTTACCTTCGACATTTACAAGAATAAATAGCAAGAACATAAGGATGGTAACCGGTTACTAAGGGTTAACAATTACTTGAACACCTTTAGATGCGGATGCCCCCCAAAGTTCAAGCTTTTAAAAGATAAATGTTAGTTCGCACCTTTAGAAGCAAATCGGGCAAAGTTCACACCTTTAGAATCAAATTTTCCTAAGTTTAATTTTTGGTTGCTTGTATGGGTCCGTCTCACAATGAGATGATCTCATACAAGACTTTCTGAATATTTAATTGTAGCGACCTGATGATTAATACTAAAAAAAATTTCTCATAACCATCGATGACAGTAAAATTTAGAAAAATAATAATAAACCCACTAGAAAAGATAATGGAAATTGATCCACAAAATAATGCCATGGAAAAGCAAAAAAATCGAAACAAGAATTTTTCATGCAAGCAGCCCAAAATTAAACTTATATAGTAGTTAGCTAAATGAAGACAATTTTTGTTAATTGTACTAACCCATATTAAGTTGTCACACAATGATACGGTCTTACTAAAGAATTTGTCTTAAATATTATTTTGTCTTGAATTGGTATTAATAATTAGGAAAATTTGCCAAGAATAATCCCAACTTTCACCCGTTGGCCAGAAATAATCCCAATTATTGATTATTTTTTAATAATCCTAACTATTGATGAAGTTTGCTGAAAATAGTCCCATTCTATTGTTAACCGATTGTAGCGGGTTTTTTTGAGTAAACCCTAAAACTTCATTCATCCTTCTCCTTCCTCCATGGTCAAGATCTAAAAGTTTCATCCCTTTAAGATTCAATGAATTCTTCTTCTTTTTCTAAGTATTCAAACCATAAATCCCAAATATAGGGGTGCAGTTTATGGTGGAAGCTTGCTCATCAATGGAGGAAGGAGTCTAATGGGTTTTTGAACATGGAATGGATAAATTAGTTTTTGAAGATGAAAGGATAGGTTTACCTAATTTGATGAAGGAGAGTTAAAAAACAAAGGTAAAAAAAATTACTCAAAAAAACCTGCTACCACTGGTCGAAAATAGAGTGGGACTGTTTTCAGCAAACTTCATCAATAGTTAGGATTATTAAAAAATAATCAGTAGTTGAGATTATTTCTGGCCAACGGGTGATAGTTGAAATTATTCTTGGCAAATTTTCCTAATAATTATAAGAGATGAGCTTTCAAGATCTCAAAAGATCAATACAAATTCTTACTTGAGACCGTCTTTTGTAAAGACGGCTCTCAAAAGCCCAATCCAATTCTAAATATATATTGTTACACCTCTAAATATAGATTTGCGCTGGACTTTTGAGAGTCGTCTCTACAAAAGATGGTTTCTCAAGAGAGCGCCTGAAAGATGAATAACTTCTTTGCTTCCGCCTCCTGTTATGTAACATTTTCATTCTTCATTTTTTTTAGGAAAATTCAATTTTTTTTGTGTTGGAATCAACTTTTTTTTGATTTATGGGTATGAGTTGTCGAGGGCTTCTTTTAATCTTTCTCGAGCCGGGGGACTCCTTTTGATCGCGCTCTCCTTTATGGGTATGAGTTGCCGCCATCCTTCCCTCCCCAAACCCAATGGCAGACCTATACTAGTGGAAAACGTTAAAGACTGCGGTTTTTAGGCCAATATAGGCTGCGGTTTTGAACCGCAACATTAGTAATAGCAGCAGATGTAAAAAACTTATTTTCTGCGGTTCTAAAAACCGCAGCCTATAGTCCATTTTTAAAAACCAAAAATACTTATTTGTTGCGGTCCTAAACAACCGCAGCCTTTACTTCAACTTTTTTTTGTTTTTTTTTTTCATTTCGTTTTCTTCTTCATAGCAAGTGAATCAATCTATGAAAATACAAACCCAATGAAACATGGGTTTTTTTATTTCGTCTTCTTAAAAGTTACAGAAAATGATAAAGAAAAATGGTTATTTTTTTTATTTCGTCTTCTTCTTCATTTCGTCTTCTTAAAAGTGATAAACAAAATGATAAAGAACAAAAAACCATGTAACAACATCTATACAAAAAAAAACAAAAAAATGATAAATTCCAAGAACAAAATGATAAAGAACAAAATGATAAATTCCAAGAACAAAATAAAAAACAAAATGATAAAGAACAAAAAAATGATAAACAAAATGATAAACAAAATGATAAATTGGACAATTTTACAGATATTTTACAGATATTTTACAACATCTATTTTACAATTTTACAGATATTTTACAACATCTATCAACAAAAACCTTGACTTAAATAACTTGGATCTAAACCTTGACTTGAAAAACTTGAACTTGAAGAAGAGGGAAGAACTTGAGGGAACAATTCGAAATTTCTTGAGGGAACGATTCGAGAAATTGAAGCAGCAAATTTGTGAAAGAGTGTTCGAAATTTGTTGAGGGAATTCGAAATTTAAGCAGCAAATTGAAATCTGATTTAATTTCAATTTAGGGTTCGAATAAAAAGTGATCGAAATTTGTGGTTTTTGTGGAAGAAAGAGTTTAGAAATATCTCTAGATTGGGTTTAGAAAGGAGATAGCTAGATTGGGGTTTTGATTACAGTGGTAGCGCCTCAAAGCTGACAATTTCTTAGGGTTTTTGATAAGAGATTTCTTAGGTTTACAAGTGTCTTTGGGCTTGGGCTTAAATTGGGTTATTTGTTGCGGCCGAAGCAATGACTGTAGCCTATAAGTTTTTTTTGGGTTATTTGCTGCGGTTTGTGTAAAAACCGCAGCCTATGTATAATTTTTTTTTCGCGATATTTTTCTTCTATTTTAAGATGCGTTTTTGAACACCCGCAACCTATGTCTCGCAGCCAATGGCTTTTTTTTCACTAGTGCTAGGATTTGAAATATGGGGTTGCGAGTTTAATAAAAACGTCTTATTTTCATCAACGAGTAAAAAATAATTTTAACTACTACATCATAAATTAAGAAACTCAACATAAAGTTGATACTTTTTGATATTATTCATGAATAACAGTCAATGAAATCATTAGTAAATACATATACAAATTCTAATTCTGAATTGAACTTATATTAATTTAAAGCAAATTAAAATTATGATTTATAATCAAATAATACCCAAATAAAATTGATTTCAATATAATTTAAAGCAAATGATAATTAAACCCAAATCAAATCATACTCAAATTCACAATACATTAGTTAATTAAATTCTAAAAAAAATCTAAATTCTAATTCAATTTTAATAATATACCTAAATAATTATGGGTGATTGGATTGTGTTTGTGGGGCTGTGTATTATGGACAACAATGGTGCAATGGCGGCGGTAGTGTAGGCAACAGTGGTTGTGGGCCGGCGACTAGCAAGCGACAACCGACAACAATGGTGCTTGACAACTTGAGAATTATGAAAGAGAGAATGGGAGGAAGAAGATTTGAAAATGGGAGAATTAAGGAAACTAATAGTCATTAATTTCATTCCTTTATAGTCATTATGATAATTGCTCTTATAATGTATTAATGATGTTAAAATTTTAAATTAACAAATGTGAATGCCTAGTGGTATGAAAATGACATTAATTGTTCATATTTGGTAATAAATCATGGGTTCGAGACCTACACTGCATTCGGGCGAATGACCCTTCCGATTCGGGCGAATGGCGCCCAAAACATCAAAAATGCTCCAAAGTTTCTGTTTTTGCCGAATGGAGAAATATTTGGGCGAAGAGCATCCATTCGGGTGAATGGCAACCATCGTTTGGGTGAATGCGATTATTTCTGCGTGTCAGATTCCTTTTCAATCAAGTTTTAAAGGGCTATTTTGGAATTTCAAACACCCTAGTTTTGGGGGTATATATACCCAAATTCTATAGTATTGAAAGGACAACTTCATTTACCCTAAGTCAATCTCTAGAATAAAATCATCTTAAGCTTTACTTGCTTTGTTCATCAAACCCTTGTTTTAGTTTACTAGCTTTTTCATCATTCTCTTCATTTAAGCTTGGAACTTTTGGATGTATCTCTTTAACACTTTTATTGAGACATCATTTATGTTTGTGAGTATTCATCTCTTTATTGCTTTTCAATGCTCAAAAAATATTTGTCGGTAGTTATAATATTTATTGCTATTTATAATTTCCTATTTTTGTGGTGTTTATTGTTTAAATTCTCTTGAACATCTCGTTTAGGTTTGCTATTGTTATATAGTTGCTTTTATTGCTTTCATTAGTTATTGCTCCCTTTTTCAATCATTGTCTACATCCAAGTTCATTATGTCTAGCTACTTGTTTTCATTAGTTGTTATGCTTAGTGTAACACCCTCTAAATTAAGTCCATACAACTTAAAGATATTTTTATTTATTAAAAACAAACCTTAACTTAGAGAGTGTTATCGGATACAAAAAACGACATGAAAAAAAACGTAATAAGATCATTTAAATTAAAGCGGAATATAAAATATTCAAATTACAACTTGATAGAAAATTTCTTAGTAAAGATATAAAATAAATTTCTAGGCGTTCTTATTCTAAGTATGCTCACTCAAAATCCCCTAGATTAATCAAAGAGAAAAACAAGAAAATAAAGTACACATAAATCAGTATAAACTGAGTAATTCGACTCCATTCCGTAAAATTCAATAGCAAATAATTTAAAATATAAATCAACTTGATGAATAAAACAGTTTAGAATAATTTATCGTCTTCAAATTTGATGGTCATAAAAAGATTACAATAATTTAGAGGAGAAATGTGAACGCTAGTAGGCCGGGACTAATCCCTGTTAACCGCCTACTTCAACAAAGGTCGTCACCTTAATAAAAATGGTCAATCACAAGAGTTCCTAGTGTGCACACCCCTTCTACATGGGTCACTACAATTAGAAGGAAGACAACAGAGCAGCTAAACTAACCCAACAAGACACACTGTTCAACACCTTACGGGCTACATTTTCCTCGTAATATTAGTTGAGATATAATCGTCAATTTTATAATGACCAAATTAGCCGTCATGAAAACTTTATAATAACACAATTTAATTTATACTTTATAACACTTTAAAATTTATCATTATTTTAAATTTTGATCGAAGATAATCATAGTCGGTTAATAGATTAAAAATAAAATAAAGTAAAATAAAACAAGGAATAAAAGATCTCAAAACAAATTGTATAACATGTGAACAAGAATATTATTCGTATTTATATAATCAGTCTATATTTTATAAAAGTATATTTTATTAATTTATCTCGAGTAACGGATAGGAGTATAATGGACATCGAAATTACCTTGATTAGTGCAAAAGTGTCGAAGGTTATGAAAACTAGTAGTACGTCGGTTCTACGGCTCTTTCGAAATCTCCGTCTATAATTTTAGGTCGAAAGGAGGGTTATTAGATAATATAATTGTAATACCCCTTTAAAGAAATAAAATAAAATTTTCTTTTAAGATTAAAGGTATAGATAAATCGAAATTTGACAAAAGACATACTTTAAAATAAATTACGAGTATAATTTTATTTCTAAAATTGTTAATATTGAAATAAAAGATATAAGGAATAATAGATTAAAATAATTTTTAAAAGTAAAAGAGATTTATTAAAAAGAAGAAAAGTGGGTTGAGAAGACCTATAATTTACGTGCCAAGGACAAACGAAAGAATAGGATAAAAGTAAAAAAAATATGTTGAAAAAAAAGGTCACGTGGTGTTAATAAGAAAAGCAGGGGAAAATGTAGGAAAAAAAATAAAAGAAAAGATAGACAAAGAATTATTTTTATTTAACAGAAAAGAGGGAAGGAGAGAGAAAAAAGTTTAGAAAACAAAACAACTAAGCCATGAAAATGACGGTCTTAAAGCTCGAAGGAAGAAGAGAAGAGATTTTCGTCTACCAAGCATTCGAGGTAGGTATTTCAATCCTCTTCTTTACCCCTACTTCATTATCCTCTTAACCTTCATAACTTTCTTGACAAAAAAACAAAATTTAGGGTTTTTTAAAACACTAAAGAGAAGAACTAGGGTTTCTGGTATGCTTGTGGAGTGTACGGTTGGGCGGATAGAACAAGTAAATACAAAACCTGGGATTTACTTAGAAGCATCGCTATGAATCGAAACGGTCCTTTAATTGCTTTTGGCGACTTTAATGAAATTCTTAGTGTGCATGAGAAGGAAGGGGGAGCTTGCAGGAATGAGCGAGATATAGATGCCTTTAGGGGGTGCCTTGATGATTGTTGGTTGATGGACCTTGGGTACAGGGGCTGTTCTTTCACGTGGAGCAGGGGCTTAAATCAATATACGGTGATTCGGGAACGTCTGGATAGGTTTGTTGCAACCGCTATATGGCAAGAGATTTTCTCTTCGTATGAGGTGAGGCATTTTACTATATACAAATTTGACCATGCACCGATCTTACTTAGCACTCACTCGAACCAGAAGGAGCAGGGTGACCATAAGATCTTCAGGTTTGAGTCGTTGTGGCTATCTAATGAAGAGTGCAAAAAGGTTGTGGCATCGGCGTGGAATGAATTTCTAGGAGAAGAGATTGACTTTCGCATAGAAAATTGTGCTACACATCTTGCAGAGTGGGCCGAGTCCACCTTTGGTTTACTTCGCAAAAAAGTCAGTGAGTCCGAGAAGAAATTGAAGGCTGCCCAGAGGTGTACTCCAGATGCTAATATGATTGCAAATTGTTGTGCTTTATCTAGTGAATTAGATGCCTTGAACCAACAGGAAGAGTCTTATTGGCACATTCGCTCTAGGGTAAATGAACTACGGGATGGTGATAAAAACTCAAAATATTTTCACCATAAAGCTAGCTCGAGGAAAAGAAGGAACACGATCAAGGGGTTACTTGATGAGGCTGGCGTTTTGAAAACTAGTTCGGCTAATTTGGAAAGACTCATCATTGCTTATTACGACCGACTCTTTGCTACAAGCTCCCCTTCAGGTTTTGAGGAAGCCCTTGCTGGTCTAGGTACGAAAGTGATGGAGCAAATGAATGATGTGTTGTACTCTGATCCCACAATGGAGGAGATTAAAGATGCGACCTTCCAAATGCATCCAAAAAAGTCACCGGGCATGGATGGTTTCCACGCTATCTTCTATCAGAAGTTCTGGGACAAATTATTGGGGGAGATGTGGTGATGATGGTGAAAAGATGGTGGAGGGGTATGTTCGATCTGAAACAAATCAACAAAACTTGCATCTCTTTGATTCCGAAGTGTAATGATCCTAAATCTTTAGTTGATTTCCGTCCGATAAGCTGCTGCAATGTGATTTATAAGATAGTCTTTAAAACTATGGCCAATAGACTGAAGGTGTTCCTTGGTGATATTATTTCTGTTAATCAAAGCGCCTTTATCCCTGGTAGATCTATCACTGACAATGCCTTGATCGCCTTTGAGACGTTTCATGCTATGAAGAGAACGACTAATGGGAGAAATAATTCTTTTGCTTTAAAGCTCGATATGAGCAATGCTTACAATAGTGTCGAGTGGGGTTTCTTGGAAAGAGTAATGCTGAGGCTTGGTTTCAAGGATAGTTGGGTCCAAAAAATCATGAGTTGTATCACGAGTGTGTCTTTCTCCTTCAAGATCAATGGTAAGATCCAGGGAAATGTTACCTCGACGCGGGGTTTAAGGCAGGGGGATCCAATATCGCCCTACCTTTTCATTATATGTGCAGATGCATTCTCTACTCTTATTTCAAGAGGAATTGATCAGAGACGTATCCATGGAGTTAGAGTTTGCAGGGGAGCCCCTCCTTTTATCTCACCTATTCTTTGGAGACGACAATATCTTATTTGCTAAAGCAAACGTCAGAGAATGCTCGGAGATAGCTAATATCCTTAGCACTTATGAGAGAGCATCGGGTCAGAGGGTCAATCTTGATAAGACGGAGATTTTGTTTAGCAAAGGGGTACCGACTTCCCCGAGACAAGCCATTCTTGATGTGCTGCAAGTTAATGAGGTGGATCGACACACGAAATACCTAGGCCTACCCACTATCATTGGTCGCTTAAAGAAGACGATCTTTTCTTGTCTCAAAGAGCGCATCTGGAAGAAGCTCTAAGGTTGGAAGGAAAGATTGTTATCAAAAGCGGGGAAGGAGATCCTTATTAAAGCAGTTGTCCAGGCTATACCCACATATATGATGAGCATCTTCAAAATTCCTGATGGACTCCTCGACAATATTCATTCACTTATGGCTCAATTTTGGTGGGGATCGTCGAGTGATAAACTTAGAACTCATTGGCACAGCTGGGCTAGTTTATGTCTTCTAAAATCACAAGGAGGTATGGGGTTCAGAGATCTTAAATGCTTTAATCAAGCGTTGTTAGCAAAATAGGTGTGGAGACTTTATGAAGGCACAAATCCTCTTCTATCTGTTGTCCTAAAGCTCGATACTACAAAAATGATGATGTGCTAGCAGCTAGGAGGAGCTTTGACCTAAGTTTTACGTGGAGAAGTATTTGGGGTTCAAAATCGCTTCTATTGGAGGGGCTAGTGTGGAAAGTTGGCACTGGATGGTCGATTAATGCAAAAACTGAGAGATGGGTGATGCTCGATGGAAAATACTCCTGCCCAAAAATGATTGATGACAACACTGTTGATTTCATGGTTGGAGAGCTTATTGAATTTGAGACTAGAAGTTGGAATCTGGCAAGACTGAATTCCCTTTTTGAACCACCATCAGTCAAAGGAATTCTTGCTATCCCTATAGCTCTAGAAGGGAACGCGGACAAATTGTTTTGGAGCTACACCAAACATGGCTTCTACATAGTTAGGTCGGGGTATTGGCTTGGTAGGATGAACACTTTTAGACGGAACAATGAGGGGAATGCAGAGGGAGATCAGAAGCTGTGGAGGGAGGTTTGGAATTTAAATGGACCACCTAAATTAAGACACTTTCTTTGGCGTGCTGATACGCATGATTTATGTACATTTTATCCCCTAATTTTCACTCATATTATGCCATCCTTATGTTTTATTCTTCTAATTTAGTCAATTTATGCTTATTTTCGAGGATATTACTCTTTTGGTGTAGTGTTTGTTGTTTTGTCAATTTTTGCAGGTTTTCGAGCAATCACAAGCACTAATTATATTTATCGTCTTACTCTCGGACGCTTGGTTACCCTATGAACTAAGTTGGTGACTAAAGGGAAGTCAAATTAATTAAAAGAAGGCCAACCAAAGAAATGCTACATTTTTCGATCATCAAATGCAAAAGGGTCCACTTATAATGATCATATCTTTCAATACACATAGATTTTGATAGATATTTTTAATGGAGATTAAACTTGGGTCCGTTAGCTTCGAAACGACTGGTCACATGCCTAAATCCGATAAGAAACGACCAAGTTATGGCATTTCAAAGACGCAGTGCGCATCAGGTACAAACCAGTCGACTGGTCGACCCGACTGTTTCAGGTCTGCAGATCAATGTTTGCTTTTTGACCCGTGATTTCTTGCCTCATGCTTCCTCCAATCTTTCCCCTTGCGTGCTTCAGACCTTCTACTCCTGTGCATCTGGTTCTAATGATGGAGAAGGTTGCTTGTTGGACCATCTCTACAATCATCATGAAGGCAAGTGGATGAGCACTTGAAATTGCCTATAAATACCCCAAGTTCTCAAGGGAAGTGAGACCCATCAGCTCACAAGCTGAGCTTATCTTCATCCTCTCTTGTTCCTTTGCATATTCATCCTTAAATGTATTCCAAGTAGTTCCTAAGTTCAGAAACTTGTCAAGTCTTCATTTAAACACTTCCTTTAGCATTTTCATTCCTTGTTTCAAGCTTTAAGTTGTAATTTAGCTCTTAAACACTAGTAGTTAGAAGTGGTTTTCATTTGCTAATCAATCAAAGTGCTTAGATAATCCAGAATTTTGTGGGTTTAAGTGTGCAACTTAATGTGAAGTATTTGTACCATTTGAACATTAAAGCTCTTGTTCTCATTATTGTGATTCTCATCCCCTCCATAGTTGAGCGTAGTAAGTTATTCTAAGCTCATACTTCTTTTAGTTTATTGAATCATGTATGCTAAGATAGTCTATGTATTTTATTCCATAAACATGTGTGAGTAGTCTACTTTCCAGAGTTTGGGGATGTAGTTAGCTAATTATTTTGCTTATGGGGTAATGGGTTGATCATGAATATGTACATGAAAGAATATGTGAGTTCCATGGTAAGGAATCAAAAGTTCATTTCGATCTCCATCCATGGACAATTTATGTTGCTTGATTGCTTGAACACTTGAGAAGTATGAATTCATGCTAGTAATGAGTAGCCCAGAAGCTAACTTTATTAGGATTTCTTTGAGGCCTAGCCCGTCCTTAGAATGATGAACCATGCCTATCTTGTATGATTCTTTCTTGTTTAACATAAATTGGAGGTAATGAACATGTATTAGAAAGTTAGTAGTATGGTCGAGTTATACGCCCAGAAGCCGAATCTCCTAAACCATATTAGTGACTATATAGTTCCTATGCCCAGAAGTTGTGGAGCTAATTAGAAAGACCTTTCTTATCATAAAATGGTTAAAACATATTTTCAACCCATCCCTTTAGCATATTAAGAAGCTAAAATCCCCAAACTCTAGTCTTTTTATCTATTGTTTAAACTTGAAATCTAAAAATTGTTATTACTACAAAAACTTAAAAACCATAATCTCTTTGTCATTAAACTCTTTTGTCACATGAACATTTCCCTGTGGACCGACCCCTTGCTTACCACTAATGCTAGTCAATAGGGTCATTTAAGGAGAATAAATTTAATTGTGTAGACCGGACCTAGTTAAACGATCAACGACCTAAGGTTTCGCGCTCTATCACGTGCGTGTAAGAACTCACTCCCGGTTAATAGTGTGCGTCACCAGGGACATTTGACTGAAGCTGATACGTGCTCTCGATGTAATGACGGGCCAGAGACGATATGCCATGCTCTATTGGAGTGTTCAAAAGTCAATGGTATGTGGCAGACACACCCTTTCTTCGACATAGTACAAGCTGCTCCCAAAACTTCTTTTATAAATTGCTTCCTTTGGATAGTTGACCATTCCACAAATGAAGGAAAAGAAACCATCTGTGCTACAATGTGGGTGTGTTGGTTCAATATGAATATGGAGATTATGGAAGCTAAGCAATCTGACCTTGGGAAGCTATGATGCAACAATATCAGGAGTATACAACTAAGGTGCGATTCAATCGTTTATCTTCACCTATTGTTTAATATCAAAATTGGTGTGCGCCATCGGAAGGCTGGATTAAACTGAATTTTGATGCTCATGTGGGTGATAATATTGTTTGGGGTATTGGGGCGATTGCTCGGGATCATAATGGCAATGTCCTCTACACTGGTACAAGAAGATGCACAGCGCTCTGAAATGTAGAAACCACTGAACTTTCGGCAGCTTGTTTCGCTCTTGAGTTGGCCCGTCGTTTTTCAATTGATCGTGTCCACCTTGAAGACGACTCTTTTTCGGTAATGACAGCTATTCGGAAACGAGCTCAGGGCATTGCTCCTATTCATCTTCTCTATGACTGCCTCTTTGATTCATTATCTAGTTTCTATGGTTTTACTTGTAGCTTTGTTCGTAGAGGGGGTAACACCGTAGCTCACTTGATAGTTAGATGGGATATGGGTTGCGCCCAAGAAAAGATTTGTATGGAACCGTTTTTGCCTTGCCTTTAGGCTATGGTCGCTCTTGATTTAATATAAATGCTATAGGTTATATTTTAAAAAAAAAGAACTAGGGTTTTTAGTTCCTTACCAAGACTAGAAAGAGAGATGATTTGTGTCTTTAGGGTTCAGAATGAGCTTAATATATAGGCAAAATTTCTGGTTAATTAAGGAAGGAGTATTATGGGAATAATTGATGGAGGGATTTGGAATAATTCTGAAATTATGACTGATTGTGACGGAGAATTTTGAAAACTGATTGAATGAAAATTAGTGGGATAATTGATTTGAAATTTGAAAACCTTCCATTTTAGAATAACAATTGATTTCATTTTATCTTATCTTCTTTTTATTTTCCTGAAAATCTTGGGTATTACACTTAGTTCTTCATATATGATGTGTGACTAGTTCTTTTAGGGTTTGATTTGTGAAATCCTAAAGTTGAGTAATAGGGGGTGAGTCTAAATCTCTTCAATCAACTTAGTTATTCAACTTGAATCTCGTCCTACAACTCCTAAGGAGACATTGAGCGATTATAGATTGTTCAATTGGTCTTAGAGTCATCAACTTCCTCTCATTATTTGAATCCTTCGATAATTAAGTTTTTTAACTCCAAGCTCTAAAACTTGAACATTTGGGATACTTCTCTGTGGTGGAACCAATCACTCCCTTATTCTCTCTCCTTTGATTCATATTTATTGTCGTCTTATTTCTGATCCTAGCCTTAGCTTAGTCACTTTAACCAAACCCCTAAAACACCTATATTAGAATTTACAGTTTAGCTTTATCCTGTCCTTGCGGTTCAACCGCCCAATTCCGCTTTATTTGTGTAGTATTTAGGGTTTTATAAATATTCTTTGCATAACTAGACTTTTAGCATACGACACAAAAAACCTGTTATCAGAGTGCAAGGGTAAACTCTCGTTGATCTCTTGCCCTCGACTCTACCCATTAAGAGAAGGTTGAAACTCCCACAAACCCAATTCTCGTTGGTGCTTGAAAGGCGATCCGGTGACCTTAACGCAATATGCGGAGTTAATCCACTCTCGAGTTCACAATCAAATCAACATCAAGTCATTTATAACCACAATCAATCCATTAACACAAGTTGAGCCAACCCCCAACTAGAGAATCATTAGCACCATTCTAGCACCAATAACTTAAAAAACAACACAAGGAATTAATCAAGAGCAATTGAAAAATATCATAAATTAACTAAAATAATAAATGAACAATGATATACTAAAAAGTAAATGAAACTAGAGGTTACCCACAAAATATGGAAGTGATTGGAGAAAATTACACACCCATATAATTTCATCACCAATGCTCCATGAAAATGGCTTGAAACTTCAAATAAATAGCAACTAAAAATAGAAATAACAATATCTAACAAAAATAAACAATAAAAATAAAGTCTTGATAAAAGAAATTAAATTTAACCTAATAAAAATAAAGAAATTAAAACTAGGGTTTATGATGCTAATATGATGCTGCGCCTATTTTGTTTGCTAATATGATGCTGCGCCTATTTGCTGACATTATGCCTGGGAACAATTGTTAAATTGAGTGGGCGCCAAGAGTTAACACAAGTAAACAGTGCACGCTATGCTAAGGGAAACTTGTTGGCAACATTTTGCATCTGTGCTGTGCTGCTGCATTTTCTGTGATAAATGGAAGATTCGGTCAATAGAACGATCAATCATTCAACATTCTATCTCAGATACTCATTTTTGCTCGTTAGAACTTTGAATTCAATGTGTGACCAATTGATTCGAAGCTAACGAACTCAACTTTTAATATTTTTGCTTGGGTTGGACTTGCTTTTTACCTCTTCCCCTCATTTCTTCCTCGGCTTTGTTCCATGCTTCCTCCAGCCTTCGGGGATATTAGGCGGCTCTCTCTAGCATGCTTTAATGCTCGGGAATAGGTGATTAATCTGCAAAAACAAACAACAAACATATATACTACCCTACAAAAGGGTGTAAAACCAACCAAAAGCTATGGGAATGCAGGAAACCAAGAAATAGTTGATCAATATTATAACCAAATAAAAGGTAAAATCGAGGTTTACAACGAATATCATGTTGTGACTTGCTATGGCAGAGTCTGAGAGAAGGAGCTTGCTCCTTGTAAATTTCTAAGTCATATTATACATAAGTAAAATATAATCTTATTTATCCTTAAATGCGTCGTTCAATGGAAAGGTAGTTTTTCTTTCAACACCATAAATATAAAAGGCAATAGAAAGAGACTTGATCTTTCACAAACATGGAAAAACAATGTCAAACAACATTGGAATATTCGTGCAAGGATTTCACATTTTTATGTTACGTTACAACGTAGCTACCTTGAATGATTTTAAGAATTTATAAATTTTAAAAATGTTATATGTAAAAAATAATAGGCAAACTAACGAGCTAAAACTTGTAGGATGATCACGTGACCTGTTGGTTCTAAAAAATGTATTTTTTAACACCAATCTTTGAGGAAAGCATTGTCGGTTAAAGTGGATCAACAAAAGTAGCCGCACATATCATGGGGTCAACCATTAGCTTAAATTTGTGGTTGAGTTGGTTCTTTGACATGATTAAAAAGACAGAGCCGATGGTTTAATTAAAAATTAAAACGCTAGGTCCGAAAAGAATAACGTTCTTACCCTAATTTATTACTCTTATATGCAAACAATAACAAGATATACAAGAGTGTATCTGATGATGACTAGAAGTTGGGTTAGGGTAGTGAACTATTGAGATGTCGAGGCTATACCCGACCCTGTCTGTGTTCATGAATACTCGGCACAAGCCTACATTCTATGTACTAAATGACATACTGCACCCGCCTCGAAACTGCATACATGCCCGAGTTTTTACTACGATGCGTACTCGACTGAGTTTTTACTACAATGTAATCAACCAAAGGTCATGTTTCTTTGTTTTCATGAGACAATTCATCCTGGTGAACAATCCTTCCTTTCTTATTTCTTTCCATAATTAGTACTCCTTCAGAAATTCGATTATCACGGACCTTTAGTATAGGAAATGTTTGGTCTTGACTACTACCTTCTGAAAAAGGGTATTTGAAGCTAAAGTTTGGAGTTAGAGTACTTTTGATGAATGAAGAAGAAGCATCTACTCTCACATATTGTCTTGTTGGAATGCTCAATGTTTCATTATTTGCAGGATAATAACAAGGAATTTCGAGATCATCTTGAATTTTCTTTCCCAGAACGGCCATTTTAGGCTTCTCGCCATGAACCAACATAACATGCTTCGGTTTCAGGAAGTTCACAAGATCCATTATTCCTTTGCTGTCTGTGTGAGCACTAAATGCCAATTGATGAATCTATAATCACACAAATATACTAATCAGAATAGAAAAGTGTATAGCCTAAATATATAGCCTAAACCCCAAAGACAACTAAAAAGAAACAGCTATTCTAATTACAAAATACAAAGACTAATTAAATGTGAAATGTTGATAATGCCCCAAAGACAACTGACCGTCTGAAGTTCCACCTTGCCCTCAAGGTGGATAAAAATTAGCTTTGTGTGTCCAGTAGGCTGTCCTCGAATGTTTTGAAAAGATGGGTTAAATGAATGAGTGGGCAAAGAAAAATGGAGTAGAAATTTTTTAATTGGGTTGGAAGTCTCAGAAAATTTCTAGGCTTAGAAAGACTTGGTTTACACTCGAAGTGAGTTTCAGAAATGCATCCAAAGGCCAGCTGATGACATTATTGCTTACTACATCGTTGCTGATGTCATCGGCAGAATAGTGAGCCCTAAAAGTATCTTCTTCCTTCAAAACCAAAAACTCTAGAATTACCTCAGCTCTTTCATAGCAGGTACCTAACATTTCAGCATCTCTCACTTCCTTCTCCCCTACACCGGTTACCCACTGCCGGTCCCCGATGAGCCGCGCAACTCTTCCATTATCGCCTTCTTTTCGACGCTGGCCAGCCACCGATAGTTCTCGGTGAGTCGCCCAAAGTTTCAGACATTTACGCCCTATTCCTCAATCTTCCAGAGGCCACCGACCTGCCTCCACTGAACTCCGATGAGTTCATAGCTTTCGGTGAACTTGAGTTTGTACAGCCCCCACTGCCTCTATCTTACTTCCCCTTCTCTCTCCTTCCATTTCCACGACCCCAAAAATATCAACCATACTCTTCTCTTTCCTCACGCCGGCACCAGTGAACGAGTCATGTTTACCAGTCTAACACCCCGGCCTCTTGGACCGCTTGACTACTCATAGAGACTGTAGACTGACCCCGTAGACCAACACAAGTCTTTCCAGCGCACTTGACCCTCACATATATCCGGTTCTCTTACCTTTTGTCCCATATCCGGTATGTGCGGCAATGTTAAGTATGTCAACAAGCAAAAGCATCCCATCAAAAGTCCGGCGGGTTTCTTACAAAACCTACCCATACCAACACGTGTGGGAGCATATTACTATGGACTTTATAGAAGGTTTGCCAAAATCAGAAAGGGCGGATACGATACTCGTGGTAGTTGATCGACTTATCAAATTTAGTCATTTTTTGGTTCTCAAACACCCATTTACTGCCTCGACAGTGGCAGATCGCTTTGTTAAAGATATAGTGAGGTTACATGGGTTTCCTTCAACAATAATGTCGGATCATGACAAGGTTTTTATGAGTATCTTCTGGAGAGAACTGTTTCGATTGCAACAAATGGAGTTGTTGTCCAGCACATCACCTCACCCACACAGACCGATGGCCAAATTGAAATTGTGAACAAGGTGGTGGAGACATATTTACGGTGCTTCACAAATAAGCAACCAAAGAAGTGGGTGAAATGGTTACATTGGGTTGAATTCAGTTATAACACCTCACCTCATCTTTCAACTCGAATGTCTCCAACAAAAAAACTACTCATAGTAGCCATTTGGTTTTGGCTTGAAAAGCCCATTACCAAACACTTTTTATAGTTGTTTGAACAATCACAAAGCCAAAAGCCAATCAAATTGTCAATAAGAAAACCATTTACCAAATACACCCAAAAAAACTGAAAATGCCTTCCAAAGAGATATCTTTCCATAGGATACTAATGCAAAAATATGAAACACAGATGAACATGTACAATGACACAGAAGCTTCTGCAGCTTAGATTGAGCCAAAGTAGAGGTGTTTAATGGGTCGGGTCGGGTCATGTCAAATGTTAAACGGGCCGGGGCAGTCAAGCCCGTTTAAATACGAGTATACGACCCACTTTGACACGTTTTTTTAAAGTTCATAAAACAGTTTTTTTTATCATACTTTATGGCCTGTTAGGTCAATTCAAATATGAATATAACAATATCTTATAAAAATATAAAAAAATGGTAAACTATGTTTTACAACCAATTCCTATAACTATCCGACATGACCCGACCCGGCCCGACCCTTTACTGCTGATGAATAGACCCGTTATTGACCCGACCCGCTAATGACCCAGTAAAATGTGATCCGACCCTTGACCCATTGGGTCGCTGTTGAACACCTCTAATATTATACTCTCCTTCCCTCTCGTCCTATAAAAAAAGCATAGCTATACTCTCCATATTATATAAAAAAGCATAGCTATACATAATTAGCAATGCGCATAAGTTTTCTGGGTGTCTGTAAATCTCATACAACCACACCAAATAAGCATTTCATTGTCTAAAGTTTTTCAATAAAACTGTAATCACATCATCCATAATGGGTCACACCGTTGTCTTAAATTTAGAAGACCCAAATTTATGCAACTTCACCCATTTTTATTACCAGTGAAGACTTTTTGAAGGGGAACATGAAATATTTCTCTAAATATAAATGTAAAGCATTTTCTTATTAGTGGAAAAATTAAACATCGGCGGTAGTTAACTTGTGACGTAGTAGTCATAGTGCGAGTAACAAGATTATTAACAATGAGAACATTATGCTTTTTCATAGCAGAACCAATATTTACACATGTAAGCAAAAAGTGAGAATGGGGAAGGTGAAAATGATAAAACAATAGAATATAACACTAGCAACACACAAGAAAATTTGTCATAAGGAGCGAAAGAGAAAAGATACCACAAATTCCTATATAGCAAAGTAACTGCAAAGCTCAAGTAAACAAACCTTTTATGATCGCTATATAGCTAATGTAACTTTGGACAACCCAAAAAATAAGTACGCCAATTATTTTGGGAAGGATAGATAATAAAAATAATAATGAAACTACCAAGAGGTGAAAAGTTTCGCAAAAGATGGATAACAACCTGGCATCGCACATCAATTTGGGTATTTGGATCCAAATCAATTTTTGAAGGCTTCCTGCACATCAATTTATGCCCTATAGTTCCGGGTACACAATACCTAGATCGCATGAAAGAAAATAAGAATATTTCTCATCAATAATGTCATTTTAAAGACGTGACTTGTGATATGTATAAACACTAACCTCAAATCAGTACAAGTATATGAATTATATTACTAGTATTTTTTATTTGTAGTGATGAATCAATAAAACGAATATGCATAGAAATAAATACTACTTTTAAAAGATAACACATTAACACGAAAGATAACGTGTTCACTCAAATTATTAGAGCAATGATTGGATTGGATTAGATCAAACCACAAAATGAAATCTTTTAGATATCCTACAACTCAAAATTTTTTATCCAATTAGGATGTTAACATCCTACCTAAGATATGGATTGGACGCATATTTTTAATTTAGAGCATTAAATTATAGGATTATCGAATCTGTCTGGTTCGGGATCTTAACATCAATGGTTTAGCATGACAAAAGGTTTTATTGCAACCATTGCCTTTATATATGAAGCGGGATAAATAGGACAAAAGGAAGATGTAGGAAGAATTTGAAAAGTGAAATTGCAAACAAGCACTTCAAGCCATTAAATTGCTGGAAATTGACTTCAGGTGTCTTAAAGATAGTAAAGTATTATACAAGGTAACTAGGTAATTTCGTACATATGATGAGACCTTGTCAATATGACACATACACGAGGTAATGCCCAACAAGCGTCATATAATAATTGCTTATTTGTAAATTTACGAAAATACTCCAAAAGGTTGATGCATGATGTGCTCAATATGTATAGAGTCTAAAACACAAACGCAAATTTTAAGAGAAACGGAGTGAGATTGTACCCAGGCAAAGCAACAAGGTTATTTTCTGAGGTTGCCCAATGCTTGAAAACCTCAAGTGACAATCCACCCATTATCGTTTCTGGTGTTGCAAGGAGAACACAAGGACCAGGAGCATGAATCACAGATCGATTCACATGAACTACAATTTGACACTTCATTTTATAAATACTTTATGCTGTTATGAATCAAAAGAAGCGATAACACAATGAGTAAGTGAACAAAAAGAAGAGACTTGAAAACTCAAACACGTCCAGCCAACTTAAATAGTGCATAATGTGTAGAATTGAAGTGGGAATCCCTCTTATTCTTTAAGTCTTATGCTTAATCTAAAATACTTTACAAAGAGGCGAGGAAATTGAACCATGGTTTTCTTAGAACTTTGGTCCCCTAGTTTATGTTATGGACTCCGAAATTGTGGCCGACATCTCTCAAAGAAATCAAATATACTGGCACGTCACATACGTTATATATATATATAACCGGCTGTGCAAACAGGGCACACATATATATACAAGGCCGGTGAACCGGCTGTGCAAACAGGGCATCAGCACAGGGCCCCGCATAGGTTTCTAGAAAATGGGGCCCAATTAATACTAGTAAGGAGTAAATATGTAATGCGCACAATATTATCAGTTGTGACATTCTTAGCTTTTTGGTAATGCAAGCAACATGTGAGATGGATGGTCTAGGTTCGATTCCTAGCAAATACAACTACTAATTTTTCTTGTTTTATCACTTACTAATATTGTTTATTTTAATAGTTGTGTTGTTAATAATTTTTTACCAACTTTTTTTAATAGTTGGGTTGTTTATTCTAATTATACAACATTTTTTATTAATTGTGTCTTATTACCGATTATAATAGTTTTTACCACATGTTTATCGCAAATTCTTTTATGAGACAGTCTCACCATGTAGACTTCTTGTTTTGTAATGTCGTCCTATCGAAAGACGGTCCCTTACAAGCTTCTTACTTATATATAATGGGCCTATTACTATTTTTTTTGAGTTACTATTTTGTTTTGTTATTTTGAGACAAATTATGGTATTTATTAATTAAATATAGTAATTTGTAATTCATAATAGCACACAATATACACCAAGAAATTGTAAACTCGATTGTAAATAACATGGTTTCTATCATCACGAATTATTCAATTTTATATGAATTTTTACCTTTAAAATGCGTTTTAAATGGGATATTTGCATCTTTATGAATTGAAAACATTTAAAATTAATTCCGAGTTTAAATATTTTTCAAATTATCATAAATAGATGATATTTCTTTTAGTACTCTTGGTGGTAAGTTTTAAAAATTTGTCTTTTTGGCAAATAACAACAAAAATTTATATTAATATAATTATAAATTTATTGAAATCAATAGTTACTAAAAAATTTTATGTAGAGAGTGAAGGGCCCTTATTACGTTATTCGTACAGGGCCTCCATTTTTCTTGAGACGGCCCTGTATATATATATACACACACACACACATATATATATATATATATATATATATATATATATATATATATATATATATAAGACATTTTTACTAAAAATATGTTACTTTTAAAAAAGTTTTTAAGAATATTTAAACAATGTGTTACTTTTCGAAAAAAATGTGTTACTTTTTTATATTTTTGTTGTTTTGAAAAAAATATTTTTTCCTTAGAGTAACACTTATTATGCTAAAAAGTTACAGCTTTTTTTAAGACATATGTAACATTATTTTGTTCAAAAGTAACGCATTTTCTGTAAAAAAGTAACACATTTTTATCAGCAAGTTTGGTTCTCACCGTTCTCAAATAAGTTTGGTTCTCACTGGACCTTGACCCTATATATATATATATATATATATATATATATATATATATATATATATATATATATATAAAGGAAGCAGTTCTAGTGAAAAGCATCCTTATATGAGAACCATGAGAACCAATCTGCTTTACAAAAAAGTGTTACTTTTTACTAAAAATGTGTTACTGTTCGAAATAAACGTGTTACTTTTTAATATTTTTGTTTTTTTTGAAAAAAATATTTTTTTCTGAAAGTAACACTTTTTATTCTAAAAAGTAACAGTTTTTTTTTAAAAAAACAAAAGTAACATTTTTTTGTTCAAAAGTAACACATTTTTATTAGGGAGTTTGGTTCTCACGGTTTTCATATAAGGATGGTTCTCACTGGAACTTCTTCCTATATATATATATATATATATATATATATATATATATATATATATATATATATTATATAGGGTCAAGTTTCAGTGAGAACCAAGCTTATATGAGAACCGTGAGAACCAAACTCCCTGATAAAAATGTGTTACTTTTTACATAAAATGTGTTACTTTTGAACAAAAAAATGTTACTTTTATTTTAAAAAAAAGTAAATACTTTTTAGCAACAAAAAGTGTTACTTTTAGAAAAAAAAAATTCAAAAAATCAAACATATTACAAAGTGACACGTTTTTTCGAAAAGTAACACATTTTTATGTAAAAAGTAACACCTTTTTATGAATTTTTTTCAGAATTTTTTCGTAAAGTAACAGTTTTTTGCCTAATAGTATCATAAAAAATAGTAACACCTTTTTGCCTAAAAGTAACACTATTTTGTAAGGCACATTAATTCTCACGATTCTCAAATAAGGATGGTTCTCACTAAGTAATTTTCCTATATATATATATATATATATATATATATATATATATATATATATATATATATATATATATATATATATATATATATATATATTATATAATTTTTTAATTAGAAATATACCAATGTAATTACAATTTTACTCATTTACAAATCGATTTTTCTCTCCTTCCATTTTCTCTCTCTTTCTTTCCTTTAATGGGAAGAAAAGTGGTCCTCCCTCCATTTTCACTCTCCATCTTTCTTTTAATTACATATCCCTACTTCCTCTATTTAGGCCCTACAAAAATGTTGAACATGAAGTGTACTCTTGTGCACATAATATTTAACTAAGGGTATATATATATATATATATATATAACTATATATATATATATATATAACTATATATATATATATATATATATATATATATATATATATATATATATATATATATATATATATATATATATATATATATATATATCCAAAGTGAGAACCATTCTTATATGAACGCAGAACCAATCACTTACAAAAGTGTTACTTTTACTAAAAGGTGTTACTTACGGGCAAAAGGTTTCGATTTTATGATACTATTAGGCAAAAAAGTGTTACTATTCGAAAAAAACATGTTACTTTCTAATATTTTTGTTTTTTTGAAAAAAATATTTTTTTCTGAAAGTAACATTTTTTATGCTAAAATGTAACAACTTTTTTTTTAAAACAAAAGTAACATTTTTTTGTTCAAAAGTAACACATTTTCTATAGTAACATTTATTAGTTTGGTTTCAGTTATATAGCGTTTACATTTGAACTTGACCTATATATATATATATATATATATATATATATATATATAGGTCAAGTTCAGAACAAGCTATATGAACGGAACCAAACTCCCTAATAAAAATGTGTTACTTTTGAACAAAAAAATGTTACTTTTGTTTTTTTAAAAAAAAACTGTTAGAAAGTAACACGTTTTTTTCGAGCAACGTGTGTTACTTAAGCATAGTCCTTGCCTTGTTCGAGCAACAAGATCAGTAGCCAACAGAATAGTCAGGGAAGAAGTGCTCGAACCATGAGGTTTAAATTTATGACTTATGTATCAAAACTTCAAACCATGAGGTTTAAATTTATTCTCACGAGGGAGGAGGGTGTGTTAGAAAAAAACCTAAAAAGCCTCGATTAACAAAGCCCTTTAGGTTAAAAAGTCTAGTCCATCAAATGCATCTTAGTATGGTTTCCTATCCACAACACATCAATCCATTGATAACAATGGAAACTAATAAGCACTAAATATTACAATCATAATATATCCATCCTTAAGCAAATGCATTGGTTTTTATTTGTACAGATAATGACCATACCATGTTTATAATCAAACACATTGCGAGTAGTGCATGCCTTTTTCACCTTTTGACTAGTCCAATTGATAAGCGATTTATACATGCTGGCCTGGAAGGTTAGACCTAAAACAAATGAAACACAAAGAAACTGTTGCAGATGAAAATTGATAAATAGAATAGACTTGAGTCTAAATATCTAAGTTACCATTAGACCAATATGGATCCGGCGAGTTACGGGTCAGGTCAATTTCAAGAGGGCGGGTTACGCGTCAGGTCATGTTGGATTCGAGTTGACCTTACGACTCGAAGACTTAGATAATGTCTTCCTTATCATTAATTCAAAAAATCATATGTAATAATTAATTTGTTTTCATAGAAAGTTTTATTACATTAGAAAAGAGACCTACTAGTAATTTTATGGCTACATTAAACAAATTTTGAATCAAAATTTTAAAAAATTAACTAATAACGTAGTAAGTCCAACAAAAATATGATGACGTGAAACTTAAAACAGGTCAAAATGGTCGAGTATGGGTTTTGATCGGGTTTGCCCATTTTTTCCGGTTTTTTCGGATCGGGATGATTTCGTTTTACAAAATTTTTTCAGATTATGCCTCTGATATTCGGTAAGGTTCCAAGACAACTTTGGGTCAATATAGGGTTGGGTAAAAATGTGACAAGTTCATTTACCATGGATAACAGTAGCAAGACAAATATTACGCAACAACTCCATTGATAGTCTTACTAATGATTTGATCAAGAACAACATATAAATTCAACAAACCATCAGGAGTAAAAACTAGTGCAATGAAGCCATTTCGAAAGATTGCTTTTTGTTACGTGATTTTGTGCATAATTTGAAACCCTAATACATCTACTCTTGCATAATATTTTGTCTTGTTATTAATGATACCACCATGTAAATACAATTAACTAGGAATCAAGAAATTTGTATAGCAACAAGTAGCAAGTAACTATAATCAATTAGCATATTACTTAATTATGCCTTTACATTTGAGTGAAATGTATGTGAAGTTCAATGGAAATTTCAATGACATAAGCAGCATCCTATTGGGCTTTTGTAGCGATTCAGTTTGAAAAGACCAAGAGATATTTAAACTGAATAGGTTTATTGAAGATATAGACAAGAACGATTGTAATTCACAATACATCCGTGAAACCGCCTGTCTCAGTGTCCCTTCAATTTATAGTTTGCGGAAAAGATGTAATGATTTGCTTCATACACAAGCACATATGTGCAAAAATATTACTCCCTTTGTTTCTTAAATTGTTCTCATTTGCCATTTTGGATCGTTCCATTTGTTGTTCCCTTAAATAATCTTTCCACTTATATCACAAATGTTGGACATATTTAACCTTATTCATCCTCATTTTAATACTACTTACGGCTTATGATCTCTACATATTTTTCACTAACTTTATTTTAACATTTTTATATTGCTTATGGCACCCACATTTATCCAATAACATTAATTAATCATTTATCAAATGTTTGGGGTCCCTATAATTTTTTCAATGCTTAAGGTCTTCACTTTTCTCCATTAGCTTTATTATTTAGTAAAAATATATCCACAATGTAAAATATTCTAATTTTTCTTAATTCTCATGAGCATTCCATATGGAAACAACTTTAAGAGACGGAGGGTGTATTTTTCTTTCAAATTTTTAAGGGAAAAAATTATTTTACCACAATGGAGATTCTCTTTTGCATAAATATAAATCATTTACTTTGCATTAAAAAGCACAAAAACATGTAATCTCATGGGCTACAACTTTAGGCATCTTAATGTTAATACAAAAGAGCGCTCAATTGTATGTAATAAGTAAGGACAAACCTTCAGAGACGTATATTGGAACCTCCAACTTCCTTTGTTCCCAATAATCCTCCAACAATAAACAGATTTCCTATGGACAAAATTCAACGTTTAGCTTCAAATAATAATAGTTGAAGTCTACAAAAAAGATAAGAATTCTCGCATAAGTAAGGCATCTAATGATGTTACAAACGATAGATGAGAGCTCAAGAGCCATAACAATTATTCAACACCTTGTCAAATGATTAATTTTGACATATTGAGCTAACAAAGTTGTTTTCAAAACTTATAGAAAACCAAATTTAATGAACAAGTAAATGTGGAAGCAGTTGAATAACACAGTGAATCGAAAATAAATTTTGGTTCATGAAAAAAGAAATAGAAACACAATAACGGCTAACGTAGTAAGGAGCGTTTGGATTATCCTAAATGTACCAACTGGAAAGAAAGTTCCAAATCTCAATGTTAGTACTGCCTTGGATAGGTCTTATAATTCTTAAAAAACAATTGTTTAAAGAATGTAAAAGTAGCATTGTAAGCATCAAGATAACTTAAAAGAGACTATCCTTAAACCATACGAAAAACCATAAGGTTGAAGTAGCAAATGTGATCTTGGGTGACCATACCTGAGCTCTACCTAGAGCACTTGTTGTAATGAGCACTTTTCCCCCTTTATCAACACATTTATGTACCTATAATGGCGAAAAAAATCTGAAAAAATGTATTTGAATTACATATTATATCACTGAAACTTGCATGCTTGTGAACAAAGTTGCACAAATCAAAATTCAATCTGATACGAGAAATAATATTTCAAAGTTCGAAATCGTAGAAAATGAAATGCAATCCAATGTTACATTTTATACTATATTAAATTTAGACGCGAATATGAAAACGACAGTTAATACATAAAAATATTTTAAAGTAAAAATTAGCATAATTAGATGACAAGAAAATAGTTAACAAGTAAAAGAAAATTTTCAAACAATAAAGTTTTGTATCAAATCCAATAAATAATTTAACTTACATTAATTATAAAAATGAAAAAAAAAAGAGTCATGCCAATTGACATTCAAAGAGAAGTTTAAGTCAATGAGTATATAGTAGGACAAATGAATACAAAAAGCAAATTGAGATGAACAAAAATTTAGGAAAACTCAAAACCACAAATGAACGATAAAGAAAAGGAATAGAATGAATGGGAAGAGAATTCGGTACAACTTAGGAAAGGACAAATGAAATTAAAAAAGTAAAAAGAAATATGCCACTCAATATTCATGACTTTTCTTCTTCCTCTCGATTTCTCTTTCCTCGTTATCTTCTTTAAAAAAAAGATTTGTCTTCTCATTCCTTCTTCAGGCTTCATATGTTATAATGGTGATTTCACGGAAGTGCATGTGTTACGCGATACTATGCTTGTGAATAATGTATTAGCTTAAGCAACTTGACTCAAACTACTACCCACGAACTGAAAAACAAACAAAAGCTTTTTAAAATAAAAAGTATAGGGGATCAAGCCTACGACTATGTGACAACTTAATGGTACTCGAAGTATTAGCTTTTTTCTAAATTACGACTGCACTAATTTTAGAATTTTCAAATATTATTAGTTCTATACTTTCATCGTCCATGTGTTGTATAAGTACGACATTTCCAATGCAAATAAAAACAAATGGGTTCTAATCTCGACAAATGTAACCTCTCATACGTGGACTTGTTTCTATCCAAAATGGATTTAGTGGTATGTAATGACTCGGATTAAGGGGTTAAAAAGGGCATTATCGTCTTTTCATATTAATTGGTCTTTATGTTTTGTAAATAGATTAGTTGTTATTTTTAGTAATTGTCTTGTGCGGATTAGGCTATATATAGGCCATCCCTTGTAATAACAAATAGTCTTTTGAATAATAATAATAAAGATTAGTCTTTTGGAGTTAGGGGCAGACTCGAATTGTCCTATTGGAGTCATTGGGCAGACTTGAAGTGTCCAAACTATCACTTTCCGTAACGGGTCTTGGCGATCGGTTACATGGTATTAGCATCATAAAGAAAATTTTGGTCCCTAAAGTCCCAGTTCAAAATGAAAAGTCACAACTAGAGGCCACAGGCCATAGTGTCACAACCTTTAGACTTCCATGAAAATGATTTATGTTTCCTCAAGAAAAAACATTAGATGTTTATTTCAACAACACTTGGCCAATGAACATTGTTCTTAAAATCACGATTCCGATATACAATCCTACAATTCTAAATCCACAAACAAGTGAACAATTCAAATTGCATTCAGGATTGTGAAGTTGGTAGGATCTTACATTGCTAATTGGAATAAAATTGAATTTGGTGGGATCAGAATGCTATTGTAAATCACTTTAACCTCCATATCATAGCTCAAGACTTTTAGAAAAATGTCGAGTGATCTTTAAGTCCAATGCTATTATAAAATATTAAATCACGGATTGAGAAACAAATATTAAATCACGTCAAATATTAAAAACGTCAAAGAAAAAGAAAAGCAAAAGGGGGCACATCAACCTGATTGAGAAACAAGAACTAAAAGAATCTTTACTTACAGCCTTGAGAAATTCATTTTCACCAACATATTTTAAATCACGGATTGTTGTTGCGTAAGTTGACCTGTAATGTAATATGATATTATGATTTCTCTTTAGAATCAACACCTTAATATTTAATCACCACAATATCAACTGCAAAATGCTCATGCCATAGATTGTTACTCCTTCACCCCTTATTTTGGAGTTGAATAGTTCCAGTAGAAATTATCAATTTTCTAATAAAATGTAAAGTGGAAAATAAACTCTTAATCTACCTCAGTTCATAAAATATGGACAAACAATGAAGTTACAAACTTCAAACTATCGGCAATGGCTTATCATTACTCAATGAATAATAGAACTTATGAATAAGTCGTTCGAAAACAAAATACGTAAAATGCAATTTTAGTGGGAGAGAGCAAGTGACAATTGGCAAGTGCAATGTGGCAAAAACTCAAGTGACCAATGGAGAAGATTTTGTTGAATGATGTTTATCTTTTACAAAAATGTCATTCTATAAAGATTTAGCCCTTATGGAATTTCCTAGGTTAGGCACTACATATTTACCACTTATGCCTTATTAATTTATCCTTCAATCGATAGCATAGCCAATAGAGTGGTGTGTTGGTGACTTAAATGGATAATAATATAATGAAGCGTAATTGCTTCTGAAAGGTAGATAAGCAAGAAAGTCAAATCTTAAATTACGGAGCTAAACGTGACTTTAATTGACTTAGCTTAGGTCCAGATAAAAGAACTAGCAATATGTAGATCTAAAAGTACAACTATAAATTTAAAAGATATAAAAAAAACCAATAAAATAAATGCTATCGCTCCTAATCATGATTCAAGATTATTACTAAAAGTTATATCTAGATATATGACGATGAGTGAAATGTGCATTTCCATGTGTTGCTGACACAAAAAGAGCAAAATTCTGGATTCACTAGTTGATTTCAAGTTCTATTTGAAGCATTATTGAATTTTGGAAACACAAGCTTTGAAACAAACTGCTATTAAGTATTGTACGACAAATACGAATGGAGTAGTTCCATCCACATAGAGTTCCAAACAAAATTATTTTTCAAAAAAAGTAGGATTCATAGGTGATTAAAAGTATGGAGCTCCAAAGTGCGATGAAATTCAACCTCTTTTTGTTTTAAATCTCATTAAGTTCAATGATTTAGTGGTGAAGAGTCCACAAATATGCCATCAATACCAAAGTTGTGATCCAAAAATATGAACTGAGAAAAGTCAACGTAAGAGATCATTAATCTACATCTAAGAAAATAAATTCCTAATGTAGGTCAACCTTAATGTAGAAAAATGAACACCAACTAATATAAAGATCATAAATGCAACTTAAGAAGAAGCTCACTCGGTTATAAGAAGGTCCAGTTGCAATTTATCAATCTGAGCAGCACCAATGAGGTTACTAGATGTCATGTTATAATCCCCTGTATAGACCATTGCAGCATGTCCCACCCTTGCATAGAACATCGCTGCACCAAGAACCTAAGAAGGCTATCAAGTTTCAGATACAGAAAGCAAACATAGAGGGTACATATATATATTTAAAATTTTGTAAACGTACTTTTTCTTAGAATGTATCGTTCACTTCCACTTTATTCATTCCCTAATACTAATTGATTATGGAGGTACTTGATTTTAATAGAAAATCATTTTTGATATGTTGTTGTTTTAAGGAACGAAAGGGATGAGTGGAAAAAATTAAGACCTGTCTTGTAAGAAAAACTGCATTTCTATGATCATTCCTGCAACATGTTGGTGGGTCTAAAGAGGTTTGATAAATATATGGGCCTTTGGAACATTTCATATTAGGATACAAAAATACAAATGTCCTATAAATATTTTGTCTTTATTCCCTCTATCTCATTTAATTTGCCTAATTTCTATTTTGAATTGTTTTATTTACATTGAAGTCTTTCCTTTTTTGCAAATAGTCCGCACTATTCTCTTTTAATTCTATCCAAAAAATATTTCGTTCTTTTAATCTCATCCATTCATTTTCATACCCACTTGAATCTTGATATACCAACAAATTAACATTTTCACCCCTTTGAAAGAGGTGCAAATCAAATGCAACGGAGGGAGCATTATTAAAATCCAAGATTCTTGTAATCAAAAAGGAATTAGTTACTGATTATTATTAGTTCTAATTGGGAGTATGCTGTCTTTAGTTTATATTTATTTGAAATAATTTGCGAATTACAGCATTAAAGTTTGGCACTTTTGCAAATTACAGCCTCAATGTTTATTTTTTGCGAATTACAACCACCAATGTATCAAAGTTTGCAGGTTCAGGCCAAAACATATAATTTCGACCATTTTGGTGGTCGGAATTTCAGGTTAAGTGGTCAAAGTTTTGTGGTTGTAATTAGCAAAAGTACTGAACTTTAAAGTTGTAATTCACAAATTATTCTATTTATTTTGGAGAATGTGTTTTCAGGGGGAAGACGTAAGGGGTGGTCTGGATAGGCAAGTGACTACACCTAAATATGTTAAAAATCTAATAGTACTACAATAAAGGGAAGAATTTGAACTTGGTTGAGTTGGTTGTGTAGTCACTTATCCATACATTTTGCCAAAATTGAAATCTTATGAGCTACAAAATATAAGGATTCTTTTTTAATTAATTTTCTTATCAAAAAGCACATGTAATTAATTCTAACAGACATTACCATTATTGCATTATAGAATACTAACAATCATCCTTCCTCATTTTTTGGTCATTAAAATTTACATAGTACTTGAAATTCCGAAACAAAGTTAGATATCATGATGGCAAACTAACATTAAAATTTACACACATACAATATAATTTACACCCATACAATTAAATTTACACCGAACAAATTACTATAGATTAAATCAAAAGCATATAATCATTAAATTTACTAAAATCCTACAAATAGCATATTTCATTGTTTTTTTGGTCATTTTTCAAATTTATAAAAATATGCAGTCTTTTCACCTTAATTGCTTTGAAATAAAACATTTTAGTATATCACCAATTAAAAAATGTATTGCAGTCAATAAAATATGTACAAATAAAGAATAATATTTGAAGTATGGACATACAAATATACAATTCACATTTAGACTTCCAATTGATTCAGTCACATAAGTTGGGTATACCAATTCCAAAAAAACCCTTAAGTGTCAAAATGGGACAAGATTGTTTATAGCATACTATTCAATAGAAACATGGACGCATTACAATACATGAATTGAGATTTGGCCTTGAGCCAAAGGCAGATAAGTGGAATGGATTGATTTGTAACATGTAAAAAATATGCAAGGTAGCAGCATGAATATCTTAAGCTACTTATAAGGAGGTGATATAATATACACATAAGATATTCATGTGTTGTAGTCAATTTGTCAACACTGACAAAAAATAACCTTCGAAATTTCAATTCAAGTACATATCATACCAACATAGAATAAGACTACAAAATCACAGCACAAGAAAGAGAAAACACCAAAAGACATCAACATATTTAAGGTGAAGTAAACAAAATATAAAGGTATAAAACAGTGACCATGATAATTCTATTACTGGGTTGTTCAATATCAATATTAGGAAAGATTGATTCTTACATTGCCAGCATAGTAGGCACGAATTTCAAGATCTTTATCAACCTTGATAGTCTGCTTTAACTCTACCACTTTAACTGAAATAACAAAAAAAGGGAGTAATGTAGGATATTCAAAGAACAATAAGAAAAAGCGAAGTATGAATTTATTGAATAGAAATGCTTTAACTTTCAAACTTTTGGGATTCAAAAATAGATACCCATGTCCCCCAACCCCTCTCTTTTCAATTTATTGAATAGAAACATTCAACACACAACACATAAATCAGAGCAACTTGAAACGAAAATGTGGATCATACATTATTTGCACGAGAAATATAAGACAATGACCACCATGGAATAAAAACTCCCCTGTTACGTTACGTAACACCTGTTATATAACCAGTTAGAAAGTTGTCGCGACGTTAAATCTCGTTATATAACGGTGCATGAAATTTCACGGTCAAAGTTACATTGACTGTTCTGTACATGTTACGCCCGTTAATTTACTATTATTATGATATCCACTGTTACAACATTATTTGTCTTCCCGTTAAAATTTCATTAACACCCATTATAATTAATTGTTACGATCATTTAAACTATAATTCTTCATAATAGTAGATGATAAACAAAATAATTAACTAATAACTAATAATGCAATTACAAGTTCAAAAATCCCCTTATGTGATTTATTTTTTTTCAATAATCACACTGCATAGGCCGAATTCGCGTTATTTCACCATTATCAGTTTTCCACGACATTGCGACCATTTCCACAAACGCATCCACGAATGAAATTTTTTTCCATGATGATAACAAAGAAAGTCATTAAGTAGTTTAAAGTGATGAAATGAAACTCTCTACAACTTCAAAATTTGATAAAAATCCATCTGACTTTTGCACAATTTTGGTTTAGATAGCTTTTAGAACCAATTCACCAAATACTTTCTAGGAAACTATTGCAATCATGATTATGGTATTAGTGTCATTGAAGTGGCATTAAGTATTTAAATTACGGTTATCATAAGAACCCCCGCCCTCTAGAAAGCACGGCTAAATGAAACCTCCTTCTAGGGATGGCAAAGTCGAAGCAAAGTCGAAGGGCATAAAATCATAATTCGAGTATCTGATTGGATTCTACATTAAAAAATCCAATTTCAAAAAAGCTTTTATGTACTCCAATTTGCATGATTTTAAAAAGCATACTAAATGATACATCCCATTTTGGAAAAAAAAATTACACATTGTTATGGCTCAATAGTGGTCTGAAAATCCGAGTCATAGCAAAGTCGTAAGACGTAAAACCATTGTTACCCAGAACGCGGGACGCCGGAGCCTTTTTCGATCGGGAACGGTCGTACCCAAATCGCTACCGTGGGCGACCCCAAATCATCTTCTCCAGCCGGGTTTCTATGTCTGTGTTAACCATTAAATGTTTTTGGTTTTTTAATGTAGATGTAGAGATATCTAACAATGGAAGAAAAAGAAGAAGTAAAAAGTTAAAAACGAAAAAAAGAAACGAAAAAGGCCAGACTGGGAATAAAGAAGACGAAGAGGCTTTTGTCACTAGCTATTTACTTTTTGTAATGTAATTGTGGTCTATTTACTTTTGTTAGACTTTAGTGGAAAATGTGATGTGATGTGAGGCTTCTCAAGGAAGCCAAACATTTTTTTTAAAGAATTTAAAGGCTATTATTTTAAATAAAATAATGCATTTTTATTAATGCATTGCTTATATTTATTTTAAATAAAAAATGACAAATCGTCCCCATCGTTCCGGGGTCACCTTAAGCAGCATTCAGCGTTCTCGTTCCCGTCCCACGTCCCGAAACGTTTAGCGTTCCGGGTAACTATGCATAAAACGAATCGGAGTCAGATATGGAGATGAAAAAAAGCTTGACTTTTATTCGAAACAAAATCAAAGTATGCATTATCCGATCTGAGTCCGCACATTGCCATCCCTACGGTTCTTCAGCACCGGCTTGTGTAATCTAAAACAAATAATTGCATCTACAGATGATTTGAAATCATCATGAGCCTTAAAAATCATTTATCGAAACAAAACTATGTGAAATCAGAAGACCAAATATATGAAGCAACATTTTTCTACATCAAGTGATAAAAGGTTAGAAGATTTAATAGGATTCTCTCACAAGTGTAGCATTAACATAAAAAAAAACAAATAACGGAAAATGTCTAACAAGAGATAATGCTAACTGTAACATTCGAGAAAATTTATTAGGGAATTAAATAAATAAATAAATTTTAGAAGGGAATTATTTTAGGGAGGTGTAGTGTAGTCAATAGTAGTTTGAAGTACCTTTCTCCATACAAGATCTAACATGGTCTGAAGTAAATTGTTCTTCATCAACCATAATTTTGTGATAATCTTCCAACATATGAGGAGCAAATGCCCATGTTGGACGCTGTAAAACAAGCATTATCAATTATATAAAATATCAAAAACTGACTAAATAATTGAAGGAGGAGGTTATACTTTACAAAGGATAAAAGAAAAATTAGGGAAATAGCAAAAGGAGCTAGCATAGGGAAAAACAAAAAATATGTTGTTATAATTCAATTTATATATTCTAAAGTTGGGGTTTCTTATATAAGCCTATGGGCTATGAGGTGCACAATTTTTCATAACTATGATCAACAACCATCCTTCTAGCATTAAGTAAAAGATACAAGTCATAAAACAAGGCAATATATGGTTAAGTCTATTGTAGGCATGGGAACACGAATACAGGTCAATGAAAGGTGGCGCTGGATTTTAAGGTAATGTTGATAAACGGAAAGATAAAACTGGGTCCGAGTACAATAAGCGTATAGTAACAAAGAAACTCTGCAAAGGGTTGTAGCGATAATCAGATAATCATAGCAGCTCAGTAATTACATAATACATAACATGAATTGAAGAGAGATTCCCAAAATAAGCAAGCTTATTTTTCTTCTTCTTAGGGACAATAGATTTGTTTTTTCATACCCTTAACAAAGACCACATAAATTATCCAATTTAAGAAGAAAATACAATAGATTGGACGTTTTAGAAATAGAAGTTGCGGCATACCGTCATATATACAGGTCCATGATATCCACACACTTCAGTAAAGTACGGAAGTGCTCCAATATGGTCCAAATGGCTACCAAAACCAAAAATAAATATAAAAAAATTCGAGTGATCATATGTGTTGCAACAAGATTACAAGAACACAAAAGTAATATAAATTTCAAAAAAAGAAATGTAGACATGTTTATGCTTTTAACCAAGCACCTTCTATGTGGTAGAAACACACTTTAAACATCATTTCATTATAAAGAAAATAAAGCCAACAAGTTGGTACAAATATATAATTAATGATTGTAAAAAAAAGAGATCAAAGGTGGTACAATTTAGTGATGATGATACAGGCTAGAGAATGATCATAGTCGCCAGACTTGGAAATAAGGGAAAAGTCTGGATAACGTCGGTGGTCAGTATAACCCATATGCAACCCACAATCAAACATGATCTTTTTGCCATTGATATCCACAACAACACAGCTTTTCCCCACTTCTTGTCCAGCACCTATTTAGAAATAAACAGAAAGCATTAGTCAACAATTATCACCTTAAAGGAGAAAAAAATGAAACTTACACAATCATAAATTGAAATATATAGAGTGAGATTACCAAGCACAAGGCAGTCAATACCCATAGTTGTTTGTACGTGATCACTTGAATAAGTACTTCGTATCTTGGAGAAGCTTTATGATTATTTAATAAAAACATTGTAAGCATACATCGAAACAAAATTTCCAATCGAGAATGAAGAGTTTTTTTGAACTAGAAAATTTTTAGTAGCTATTTTTTGGATGTTTCAAACTTTTGCACATAATTATTTTAACTACCCCGCACTAACGTTGTTCAATGGCAAAATCAAGACTAAGGTCAACATATAAATTTGAACAAACAGTAGAAGGTCACTAGTTGTTTTAGTTGCTCCAGTCTCCACCCAACCCGATTATTTTTGCAATCATGGTGTGAAATTTTGCCAACCCCAATCTTTTGGTATAAAAGCTCTGGCATTATCGTATAACGTGAAATTAACTTGTTAAATTTATGCTATTAAGCCAGCGTTGAATCATGAGCATGCAATTAATCAAACACAAATTTCATTTTTTTACTATAGGGTAGGTTTAGGAAGGGGAGGGCTCGATGAGAATCGAACTCAAGGCCTTCTTGGGGAAAGTGGTACTAGCTCTAAGTGAGACGGTCCTCGATTCAACATATTTTGAAAGATTGAGTTTATAATAATTTTTTTGGGGTGTTTGCTTTGAGGAACAACTTTTCCCATGCCCAACTTGATGGGAAAATGTTTTTACATTTTCTTCTAAAACTGAGAGAAAAAAAAATTCCCTCCATCCCAAGCATCTCTAATCTCTCCATCAAACTAAATGAAAGAAAACTAAATATCTTAGTTTTAAAAAGCGTGCCTCGGTTTGCGCCTTGTGCGCCTCAAGCTCAGCTCAGCTAAAAACGCCTCGGTTGGGTAAGGCAAAGCCCACTACAAGAGACGTGCGCCTTGGGCGCCCTGATGCGCTTCACGCCTAGTGCGCCCGGTGCGCCTCCTTGTTAGGTTGGGTAATTAACTTATCCTTGTATGTTTGGAAAAGAAGTAAAACTCAAAACTCAAATTTACTTGAATATGAAGTTCGAAAAATTGTTCTTTTTTTAAGAAAAACAAAAGGCATGCGATGAAGAACATAACTTTGCGAATTCTTCGTATTCTCTTTACAATACTTTTGTGCTAAAGTGGTGTTTGACGCAAGAATAATAAATGTTTTCATGTTTGTCGATACTAAAATATGAATATCATGTTATTTGAAGTATTACACTCCCTCTGTTTCTTTTTTATTGTCCATTATCCTTATTTAGTCAGTTCATCCAAATTGTCTATTTTCTATTTTTAGCAAAGATTTTTTTTCTAAATACCCAATGTTCACACAAGTAAAGACCATAATACCCCCCACTTATATTATTTGAAATACCCCAACTACCACCTTTACAATTATTATAATCACTTAAATACCCCAACTACCACTTTTACAATTATTATAATCATTTAAAATACCCCAACTACCACTTTCTTAATATGCGTGCCCAACCCAAAGTGGACAATAATTTTGGGGTGGAGGGAGTATATGTATTAAAATTGAATTTTAAGCTTTAAAGAAAAAGTGCGCCTCGCATACAAAAAGCTTGCGTCTTCGCCCTGCGCTTTGCACCTAGGCTCTAAGGGTCTTTAGCACCTCGATGCGCCTCGCGCTTTTTAAAATTAAGAAAAATATCATTTACATTTTCCATTGAAAAATAATTTTCATAAAAAACATACCATACACCCCCTATGTATCATCACTCATCAAAAACTTAATAAAAAAGCAACATAGACAAAAAAAACATGACTACTGAAAATTGAAATTTCAAAACATAAACCAAAAGTGATTTCAAGTTTCTGCTAGTAAAAATTGAATTTCAGAGAGCAATGATAAAATTACAGCATGACATCACTGTAAATAGGCAAAGTTCTTAAATTAAAGACATAGTGCTAACATCTAACCTTACTGATAAAATTACGAAATTTCGGCAGTTTCTTTTGTAAAATTAACAACAAATTTTTTATTTCTGCAAAATGACATATAGACGTGCAATAATCCGAGCACAAAGCCAAAGTAATATTAAAGGTAAAAAATGAGCTGCAATTATTCAAATTCACAATGAAAACAAAGTCCAACAAAATGAAATACTAAATAACGAACTAACTATCTTGCAATTGAACTAGGAGTATATCATACAGAAAGCAGCCCAAATCTATAAAACTGAATACAATTATTCTAGTATCATTTGAATTGCATTCAAAATAATAGTGTTCCACAAAGTTGAGGAAAATTAACCCAAATAAGCTGAATACTTTTACAGAAACAAACAAAGTTTAAGTCAACCGAAATTGGGTGAATTAGCTTTAATACTAATGATTAACATGAACAAAAAGATTCCAGAAATACAAGAACATCACAAAAAAATTAAGAAATGGCAAAGAAAGTGAAGAACATCAGACGAATGGCAACAAAATCACAAGAAAGTTAAATCTCGAATTCATTAAAAACACATTTACACTAATAAATATTCAATTATTCAACGAAGATAAACAAAAAAATAATCAAGAAATAACTTCTTAACATAATTCAAGAATCAAGATTACGATTAAAATTAGAGATTAGACCATCAAGATTAAGAATTTAAGATTAGAAATTTAAGATTAGAGTAAAAATTAGAACATATAGATTACGATTAGGAGTGAAAATACCTTAAAAATCAAACTTCTGATTTTTAGGGTTTTTGTTTTGTGAGACAGACAGCGACACAGCAGCCGGCACCTGGCAGGCGACTAACTGCTAGCGGCAGGATCTAGGGCAGGAGTCTACAGAGGCAGACCGTAGTAGCAGGCGGCGGCAGGGCTGTGGTGGCGGCAATTTTAGGTTCTGTTTTATCTTCAAGAGAAAGAAGGAAGAATAGTATTCTGATATCGCGCGCCAATCTACCATGAATTCCGATTTTTTTGAATATTTTTCTTTTAAATAACCAATGGAGCACGTGTCATGAACCTATGGAGCACACGTGTCATGAAGTGTCCATGAGTAAATAATAGGGGGAAATAATCATACTTGGGGCATGTTTGTATTGGGTGTAAATATTTAAGAGATTAATAAAATCAAACTAATAAAATGCAAAACATATGAGCATGAAATAAAAATAATGAAGGAAAAAGAAGATGATTTCCCTGTTATTGAGGTAATACATTCTCTCACCCTCTTCTAAGATAAAATTGAGAGTTATCTTCATTTTTCATTACTTTGCAACCATTCTTCTACCTCTACAACAATTAAATTTCATTAATTTATCATCTATTAACTTTATTTTCTTACTTTGACTTTTTTTACTCCCTTAAATATTTACACCCAATACAAGCATGTCCAACCTATTAAAAATCTTGGAAAATAACAAGTGTCACCTCTCCAAGAAGCTTGACTTTTGGCTATAGTTCATTTGACTAATTACGTCCCACTTTTGCCGAATTTAGAAAAGTAATTGCATTAGGGAAAAGTAAATAGAATTGTTTCATATTTCAATAAAGAAAGCATTTTAAAAATATATCACTAATTATGATATTTAGGCATTTTATGATCTACTTGCAATTTAAAATTATGATATTTAGGCATTTTGAGATCTGCTGGCAATTTAAAATTACTGTATAAAATTATCATCAATAAAACCAATCATACTAAACTGAATATAATTTCTTAAATGGTTTGACTTTGGTAAATATCCAAAAATAGTTACTTAAATAGTTGAATATAATCTCTTAGATGGTTTAACTTTGGTGAATATTCAAAAACAGTTACCTGATTAGGTGCAGTCTAATTAAAATGCACAATATTTTCAAAGTGATTTATGGGCTTTTCAAATTTCAAATACAGAAATAAATGATAGAACCAATTATTTTAGCCTTTATATAGTTATAGCTTCGTCTTCAATCAAACCTAACCCAAACAATTTTAGAATTCTAAACTAATAAGATCTCATTTACTCTTTCTGCATTGCTTATAATACTAGAAATCATTGTAATGGGTGTTAATTATCTAAGTGATATCAAATCAGATAGGGGAAATTGGAATATCAAAGCAAGAGTTATTTATGTATTGGAATTTCAAAACAGGGGAGAAGTAACATCAATTCATATAATACTTACAGATGAAAATGTTTTTTTGTTGTTATTAAAACTTTGCTTTTATCTATTTACACAAATTCTTACTTTGTGGATAATTTTACGTCGCAGTGTCTAAGGTGACTAGCAAGAAAGGTTAGAAAATTCTCATATGTGATAAAGATGGTAAAATATGTCGTCGCACTGAAAATGTTGTCTACAAAGAAGTGTTTCAAAACCTATAAATGTTAGTTGCCATTTTATTTTGAATTTTAACATACTTAATGTTTATTCGTAATTTATTATTAGTTTTTATAATACATCTTTTTTTAAAATGCATCATTCTTCTCATTTAAGTTGTATATTATCAAATTGTCATATTATTATTATATTCATTATTACATTTTAATATAAAAAATTAAAATAAACAACGATTATATGTACTTGCTTTATTTTTTTAGTTTTATATGTTTATATACATCTATGCTTAAAAAACCGTGCATGCACGGGTTTCTACACTAGTAAATTAGTAATTAGGGGTGTTTATAACCGGGTACCAGGCTTTTCGGGTACTCAAAAAGCCGAGTTTCCGATTAGTCGTACACCTATTTTTACGGCCCACATTCCGACACGATTTGACCGGGTACTCAATGTTTAGGTACCCGGATTAATCTGGTCGAGGCACCAGGTACCCAATTTTCTTTGTTGCGATTTTTTTATGATTTTTTGTACGGAATTTGTGGCATTAATTTTTTCATTTAAGAAAATTAGTAATATTGTAGAAAATCTGTCAATTTCTCATGCATCAAACCTTCTTAATTTGTTGGCCCATGACCCGACCCGGTTAAGACGGGTAGGGTACCCTACCCGCAATTTAAATTTTTTTATATTACATGACCCGCCATTTAAGAGTCGGGTTTCCTTCCCAGCAGGTCAGGGGGTCGGGTTTTTTTAAACAACTCTAGTAAGTAATATTATAAGGAGAAAAAAAAAATTAAGGGATACTAAAATTATAGGTTTGGCATTTGTGGGTAGTAAATATTCATAAACGGTATCACTTTTTTTCAATTGCAAAGAAAAGAAAAATACTATTTTGAGAGCATTTCTTCATTATTGAGCTTTGTCAATGGCGGTTTAAGGTAAAAAAAAGAAGATGGAGGTAGTTGAGTAGTGATGACAAAGTTGGGGAAAATAGCAGATCTTATTTTTTTTGTAATATTCCTTATTTTTTAGTCATTTACAATTTTTTTAAATAAATTTTTAGATCTTCAAAATGCGTTTGAATTGCCATAAGTTAAATTTGTCTTCGATTAATTATGTAAATCTTTAATAATATCTTTTTGATAGCTTTTTCATCACCATCTACCATTGTTATATTCTTCCCTCTCTCTTTTCTTTTGATCTGTTAAATTTATTCCTCTGAATTATTTCCCCTAGAGGAGGGGAGATTAAATACTTACTCTCAAATGAGTGAAAAATAATTACTCTTGTTAATTTTTTCTTTAAATTCAATCAAGCTATTTCAACTGAGAATATTTATGTGGTACAAATTGACCCAGTAATTCTCTTTCAATTCAGGCAAGGCCTTAAAATTAAAATTAAGATTAAAGATTAGAACAATGTAACTGTAACTGCACGCTTAATCGGTGGGGTTTTAGAATACCTCGAGTAAGCATTTAGCATATGTAAAGTTGGGGTTCACAACATGCAAGTAGGTATTTTTAGCGTGCTGAAATTTTAAAGTATTTGTTTTTAATCGTCTGATTCTTTGTAAATCTTAAACACCTATTTTGTATACCTCAAAACACCTGTTTTGTATGCATATATATATATAT